>CAKNWT010334467.1:0-11157 GCA_932066315.1 Andricus coriarius
CATAATTATTTCTTACATTTTTAGCTCTACTAATTCAAATAATCATTAAATTGAAGTAAAACAAACTGCTATTTGTTAAGTAAATGTTACTGAATACTCGTGAATGTTTTCAAATTTCTGGTAACAATTTTTAAACGTCTGGAGGACTTAAAAGTCGACGTAGTGAACGTTTAGGATAATTTCTCCTGTTTTTTCAAACATTTTGTGTCTCAGGAAATTCAAAAAATGTTTGACGAAAATCAAGCTGACATCGTTTTACACGTATAATGTTGAAGAATATTTTTGTCTTTGACTTAACATTCTACGATTTTTCCTCGTAGAGTAATAAAGCTTCAAAGCCAGGTGTCAGGACTTTTGAATCCGAATTTAATATTGCTAGGATCTCCATTGATTTAAGATTGTAAGTGTAGCGCGAAGTCACAACGGGAGATCATGCAGAAGTTTCTGCCTCTACCTGCACCTAGAAAGGTGTAGTAAATCCTTCTAAAGCTTCTGAATAGGTTGACTTAACACTTCCTTAAAGCAATGGGGCTTCTAGGGACCTAGGCCAGTTAACGAAGTTGACAAAGGCTGCTCAAATGAAAATAAATTATAATAAGCTAAATAGGTGTTCAAACCCTCAGATAGGAGGTGTTAAATCCGGTTCAGCCGAATTGAGCCAGCGCCCCAGCGCCAGCGGTCTGTGTTTGACCATACCGTTGAAGAGCCCCTTTTATTTTTCGCCCGAAGTGAGCCAAATTTGACCTCACTCCTCCTGTACTCACCTGTATGACATGGGTGATCCTCCTACTTCAACTGAGGAGTAAGTGAAAAGAATATAATAAACCTATTTTGTTAAGGAAAAAAAAATGAATTACGAATGTTATTAGTTATTTCAGGACTCCATGAATATCATTATTGACCTTTTGTTCACAAAAATTTCTATTGCATTGAAATTGCGGAGTAAAAATATTGTAACCTTAAAAATATATAAATTGAAATTCGTACATTTTGCACTAAAGTACTGGATATGTTATAAAAACTGCTTAAGTCCAAGCTAATAGATTCAGTAATTCGACGGTATTCATTTTCACATTCCCATCCTAATGAGAAGGTAATGGTCTTACGTAAAATTTAACATAGTCGGTTTTCATCAAATCTCCACGTTTGGAGACCCCCTGAGTCAGAAAAAATGATTTTTACGAGGGTGTCTGTCTGGCTGTAGTCTGTGGTGTAGTCTGTAGCATCGTGTACGCACGATAACTTTCGAAAGATTTATCAGATTGGATTGTGCTTTGTCACACTTTTTGAAGGCCTACAAAAAAAGACGAGTTCGTTAGCCAGCCATTTTGGATAAAAATTCAAAAACTGAGCACATTTTGAAAATTTTTGAGACCACTTTTTTCAAGATTTCAATATTCTAGGTACAATTATTATTAGCGCTCAAAAAGCAAACAATTTATCCTAATGAAATTTTTTGATGAAAAGAAAATGTTCAGAGTTATAGCATTTAAAAAATCCAAAAAATCAAACCAAAATTAACATTTCAAGCCGAACAACGCACGATATGAAAAAATGTCATGAGGAGAAAAACGCAAAACGTTTCTTTTCAAGAGCCCTACAAGAATATCATAACAATTTTTTTAATTTGTTCGAAAAATCCAAAAGTCAAATTTTGGTCGCACAATAAACAATTAAAAATTAAAAATTCCATTTTCGTTTCATTCGTGAAAAACATCATTATAAATAAGAACATTAAATTTTTGGACAAACGATACCAGCTATGAGAATAAATAAATGGACAGAAGTTCCTCATCCAAAAAACAGCAACGAATTTCTCATCAACAATTTTTCGATAGGAGCCTTAGTTTTTGTTTTTATCGTAAAAAATAATATTAAAAATACAAACATTTAATTTTTGGAAAAACGACACAAGAGACAAAAAAAATTAAAAGACAAAAATTGTTTATCCAAAAAAGATCTACAAATTCGTTATTAAATCTCGTTATAAGAATGCATCAAAAATAAAAAATTTACTTTTTGGAAAAACGACACAAGCTACAATAACTTTTTATTTAACAAAACTTTCCGCCTAAATTATATCTACAAAGTTGCTTAGAACCACTTTACATCAGTATTCGTATTTTCAGTTTGAATCATAAAAAAAAACGTTGAAAATAAACAAATTAATAATAAATATAAATAATAAATATAAAAGCAAGACAATGAAATTACGTATGTTTCACTACCAATGCATATTATGAATTGTGATAATATAAATGTATTGAAATGATAGATTTCTCAGGGTAGCTGAGAATAAAAATTAGTGCAAAATAAGAAGCAAATATTGAACTAATCATGAAAAATAAAATTTGTACATTATTTGGCAAAATCTGAATAAGCAGTACCAGCTCGAGATACAAAAATAAATACATTTAATCTAGTAATGTTGAGCATAATGTACAAATGTTCAGATTTTTGACAAAATCGAGTGCGAAGCCCGAGATTCTTGATGAGAATGTGTTCGTTAGAGCCAAGGGATCTTTAACAAAAGATAATTTAGAATCACCAAATTACAGTTGTCGATGTTTAAAAGGTCTGTGCAAAAATATGGGGAAATACAAAGAACTAGCGCGTAGCGCCAGGTAAATACATCATCAAGCGCGAGATAAATATATTGTCAAACGCGAAGCGCGAGATAAATATATTGTCGTGCGCGAAGCGCGAGAACCAATAGTCGCGCGCCGTAGGCGCGCTCATTTATGCGAGCGAAGCGAGCCGCGTGCGCAATAAGAATGTGCCCGCCTATAGCGGGCAGATTTTTTTTTGCTGAGTTGTTAAGCTTCAAAGTCACATGACTTGAATTTGCATTTTTGGCACTATTTGGATTTTACTGGCATTTTCCAGATAAAGCATTTGTTTAATTAGTGAGGAATCATTTTTAATGGATTTGTCATGTTTTTTTTGCTTATTACTTTCTTAACTATACACTACACACTGTTAAAAAAATCTTGAAAATATGAAAAAATCTAACTCTATCAAATAACTTTTCAAGATCGTTTTTTCATATTTCGAAAAAAATAACACAATTTCTCAATAATTTCTATGGCTCCAGTCTCCAGTGTTGTATAATGTATCAAATAAAGATTCAAATTTTTAAAAATTAAAAGAATGTCGTATTGGTTACAAAATTATCGCTAATTTCTCATATGTTCAGTTTCTGCTATTGAACAATTATGAAAAATTAGAAACGAAAAAAATTATTCTTACTTCAGAATTTGTTTGAAAAGTGAAAAAAATGTTGTTTTCTTCGATGGAGTTAAATTACTGAAATGTGTGAAAAGTGAACATGTTAAACCTGAAATTCTGTTAGTATTTTTTATCGCGATTTTGAAATGTTTTAAACATTTTAACGTAATTGAATTAAAATGTTTTTTTCATTCCTGATTTTATATTATTGTTCACTAGTAAAAACTAAACAAATAAAAATTCGCCATACTTTTGTGACCAGTAGGAACTTCTTTTTGAATATTGTAAAATTTGAATGTTCAAATCCAAAAACCGAGTAGCTTGTATGCTATCCAACAAGTTTTTTCCCTCAGCTCGAATGATTCGGCTAACTGGAGCATTCTTACTTCGCCCCAAATCTAATGTGTGCTGATTTTACTAGATTTCAAAAAGGCTGCATTATTTCAAGTAAGGCATGCTCAAGCCGTCATTCTTACGCAGAAAGGTATCCTCTATAACGTATTATATAGAATAATATTTTTGCAATTTTTTAGTACGAGAAACCCGCTATTGAAGCTCAAACTTCAAGTTTGAACATTTCTGGTCCCAAAAATTAAAAAAAGCTTGTGTGGCTGTGTGTAAACATTTTAAATGATACTTAAGGTATCCTCAAAAAAATCTGATAACTTAAAAGTCCATACAAATTTCAGCCATCACAATAAGAAAGCGTAAACGCATAGATACGCTCAGAGCGCTAGATTATAACATTGGTGACGTCATCTCGGGTTGACGGCGGTGTTGGAGTTGAACAAAACTTAGTATTTTATTTAGTTATAACTAGTAATAAACAACGAATCTCATTTCAAGTTAATGAAGTAAATGTTGGAATTTATGTTGCAACATTGTAATACAGGGAAAACTATGCCAGAGCGGGGCATTTGAATTGACTGGAATATTAAAGAAAAATGTTTCTGCAACTTTAACTTCAATATGTGGCACAATATTTAACATATCTCGAAGAAATTGAATCGAGATATGAAAAGGAATAAAGTTCAGAAATAAGAAAAATTGATTTTAAACATTATTACGATCGACATGAATTTTATAACCATAAAATGTTAAACAAATAACTGTACTGTTCATCGTGAACATAGTTTTATCATAGTTAAAATAACTGCCTTAAATTTAAATCACTACATTTTCTGAATTGTAATCAAGGATAGTATGGTTGTATATTTATGTAAAAAACCGAACAATTTTCTGTACTTAGAAAACTTTTTTAAGGCAGATAGTTCAGAAATGGTTCAAGTACCTTCATAAGTTTTTTTTCGGATTTTCCTATTATTTTTTTTAAATAAAAAAGGGTGCTTCAATGTTTACTGTTGTTAAAACCTGTCAAATTTCTTGACTCTTAATGACATTTTTATTGATGTAAGCTGTATAGAAAATTTTCGGGCAAATATTGGTTTCAGGCTTATTCACGTACAATACTGACGTTGATAATGATTAATTATTATTCATTAAGGTACCGTTTTTTCTTCACTCAACTTTTTGGCATAATAGCCAAAGAACTTGAATATTCCTGTAGTTCTTTCGGGATTCGCCGACAAAAACAGTTTATATTCAAGATTAAAATAAAAAGTAAACTAATATTCAAATGGGAGAATATTTAAACTAAGCGATCTTCCTCTCAGTGACAGCTACCTAAATAAAAAAATATATATTCACAAAAATGCACTGTAAACTTTCAATGGAATCGAACTTGTGTCTTTCACAATTCTCTGAATGTAAAAAAATATTAAAAATGTTGATAATTAAAAAGATACGGCGTTTCTTCTTTCAAAACAGAAAATATCAAATATAACAAAAACGACCATGAATTATCTATATCTACCCAAGATAATATTTAGCACGAGAATCAATGCAGTTTTCAGCGAGATCTAAAATGGACCTGAAAGTCCTCTTCTTGGATCTCTAGCATAATGACCATTGTACATCCCTCTCCATCTTCTATGCATAATTGGCGACACCCCCAAGCCCCAGGAAGTCAGTGTCCTTCGACTTCACTCTAGAATTCCAATATCAGTAGGTATTTGTCCCTTGCACTGTGCACTTCTGAAGTCAATACATAAGTACCTGAGCATCATTCGGGCATATCACCATACTAAAACTTCTAACATACTTCTAAAGAAAACATTTTACTGTTTTCAAAGAAATTATTTTAACTTATCATGAATTCCGGGCACGTGGTAAAATCACCGGGTGGTAGACCACTATCTAATATTCGCGATTTTTATCGCGTAAGTGAAGACAGCAAGAGGGCGAAATGTCTGATCCTGAAGTGCTCCAAAGATCTGGTAAGTAAATAATATTTATGCACTAAATAACATGCTCGAGTTCTTTATGGTACAATTAAAACCATTCCTCCTTCTTAACAACATTATCTTGGATTTCTGGTTTTTTCAGCTGAAATATTTTTTTCATACGTAGAGAAAGCAAGATTTCTCTTTATTTACTAGTAACAGTAGTAACTGGGAACACGACGTTTTGATAATGCAACTAGTCTTCTTTCGCGGATTGAATTGAGGTCACTCGAAATCTGGCGAATAATTAAACATGAGAAATCTTTTGGAATCAATTAAAATGTTTAAATTCTTATAAATGCTTTGCAATCTTGGAAATCGTGTACAGTCTTTTAGATTGTTTCCCAATCTTTCGAAATCTTGTAGCAGTTTTTTGTTTTTAAATATTTCGACAATGTTGCATTTAATGGAAAATACATAAAACGGTATATTCTTAGGTTTATCAAATTATGATTATAAAAATAATTTTGTTAAGTGGATTAAGAAATTTTCGTCCTTATACATATGTGAAATACGGATATCGGACGAGTATACAATGGCTATTCATAATAATTTAATGATTTAATTATTTGAATAATTCCCATATTTTAGCTATTAAAATGCACATCAGTCCAGGCATCTGGCCCCTTCACACCGTATATTAAGAAGGTAATGCGCGTTTCTTTGCTGAAACGGTTAATTAAGGGGTCCCAATGAAAATCCCAAGTTTTCTAGAAATTACTACCATGCGACCCAGAAATATTTTTGAAAAAAGTTGAAAAAATCGGGTTTGCGTAGACTGTACCGCCCCATTGCATTTTATAACAAAACGTTTAACAGCAAAATTAAACTAGAATTCTGAGTTTTTCATCTGTATTTTGGAACCCGTTAATTATACGAAAAAATGTTCCAGATTTTAATTAAAGTAGACACGATTTCGAGTAATTCTAAAAAATTTCAATAACCTAGCCCCAAGAGGTCATAAGTTATAGCCTCCCAAAGTTGACTACTTTTGACCTATTTTTCAGGACAAATTACTAGTGTTCAGCAAGAAAAAAAGTTGTATAGGGCACGAAATTAAAAAACACAATTTTTTGCTCTTTTCAACTATTGTTAGCCAAAAAAGTTTATTTAAACAGTTCGTTTCGTATATATGTTACAGAAAAACTGCAAGAAAATAAACTATACCATAGAAGACTACATTTTTCGTTAAAAAAATAAAAATGTTTGAGCTCTTACAAGTCACGAGTTATGACCATGAAGCTTGATCCCTTCCATTCGGAAGGCTCTGCATGAACTGGAAAATGTACTACGACCGCATTTGAGCATTTTGGTGGCATATATGCATTCGTAGTTCATTATAGTACAATTTTTTCTCCTTTTTTGTTTAAATAATACACTTCACACTATCAATTGTGTGCATATTTTATTTATTACCATTGTGAAAATTACTTCCAGAATATCTGTTCTCGACTATCTTCTGATACTCATTAATTTTTCCCATCACTTGCATAATTATGTAATAAATTTGTTTACATATTCTTTTATCATAAACAATTCGCAATAATTGTTTTCTCTGCGATGATTAATTTATCACTTTTTTTGCATTATCAACATAAAACAATACAATATTATGAAACTAATCCCTTCAACAGCATTTTTTATAAATAATAAATAAACAATGTAAAACCAGTCGATTTATATATTTTTTCTTCATTCCCTTTCGGCAATAGGTATTATGGAAGTAATTTTCACAAAGCCTTTGAATGGAAAGGGTCATAGTTTCATGTTTATAAATTGTGACGTATAAGAGCTGAAACATTTTGTGTTTATTTGACGGAAAATTCAGTCCTCTAAAAAAACCACAAAAAAATTGCACCACTTACGAAGCTTCAGCCAGAAACGAAGTATTTTGAAAGAAAACTTAACACGAGTAATTTGCCTCGAAGAATAGGTCAAAAGTGGTCAACTGTGGGAGGCCATAACTTATGACCTAATTTAATTAAAATTCGTACATTTTTTCGTCAAATTCACAGCACAGTAAAAACTCTGGGATAAATTTTGTCGCAGCTAATTTTAAGGTGGAGTTCCATCTCGCTCGGAGTTGAGGTACGAAACTCGTCTATTATTTTTGCCGCAAAACTGTACAAACTGTAAAGACTAATTTTTGTTGCAGGGAAATAGTACCCTGAAAGTACCGTTAGATTCACACTTTGTTTTTTCTGTGAGATTCTAAAGTATAGATACAAACTTCAGAATTCTATTTTAATTTTTCTGTTGAATATTTTGCTCTGAAATGGAATGGGGCGGATCAGTCTACGCAAACATGTTTTTTTGGAAATTTTTTCAAAAATATTTCTGGAACACATGGTAGTCATTCCTAGAAAACTTGGAATTCCCATCAGAGCCCCCGGCCCCTTAATAAATCGTTTTAGCAAAAAAACGCTCATTACCTACTTCATTCGGTATAAAAGATCGTTTTTCGTACGAGATGCCTGGACTACATGTTATTTTTCAAATAATGTATACATCTTTGCGCAATCAAAGTAGGGCTCACAAAAAATGATGTGTAGAAAAGGCCTTCATGTCTGTATAGAATTGCAGAATTGTTTAGTTTGAAAATATATGGAAATTAAAATAGTTTCATAACTTGCCTTGGAAAAGAGCACCCATTGATCTATCGGTGCTGTGAAACGCTTATGTAATTGTAGATTTACATTGCAGTTTTTGATTTGAATTAGTTAATGACATACTGAATCGTTCTGATAAGCAAATGTAAATATATAAAAAAAGAATTTTTGATCTGTCGTATCGAGCTAGTAGTCGCGCTGTAGTATACTTACTTTCGGCCGGATGCAATCAGTGCTTTGCCTAATCGTTCGGCCAGCTATACGATTATCCTCAGTCTTATAATAAGCAACATAATATAAAGCGAAGAATTAAATACCGACAATTTTAAGGATTTTAGGTTTTCATATAAATATAAATTCAAATTGCTTTTTCCTTTCAAAATATAATGATCCTTAAATTCTTCTATTGATGATGCATATACACATACTTGTAAAATGATCTTTAGTAGTGCACTAACCAAATAAAGGTTAAAAGATAAAAAAATGCAATATACGTGAGATAAAGTCGAGACATATATGCAAGCAAATTTCGCTTTTTCCAATGGACGAATTAAAATGTTTTTTTTTTTCTTTAAAATGTTCAAAAATATGTGCTGCGTCATCTGTTCTGGCTAAATTACCTTTCTGAATTATTTTTCAAAGTCTTTCACATTTTTGTCAAGAGGGAGATCTTTTGTAGAAATCCTTTGACCAGAGACAGCACGCAAAACGTCTTTTCGAATGGTACAAGTGGGACAGATAAAACTTTAATGGTTTCCCCCCCTTTAAAAGAATGCATACCTTTGCCCCTATTTTCAACAAACTTCCCTTTCATATAATTTTTTTCTTTAACATGCGAACTTCATTCATTGAACACAATAATAAAATCCAACTATTTTTGGGTGGAAATTCAACTTTTTAGCGAGAAATTTGTTTTTTTATTCCAAATTTATCTTTTCATTTGAGAATTCAACAATTTTTTTTGTCAAAGATTATGTATTTGGTTAAAAATTCATCTTTTTTGGTAGTAGGTTAATCTTCTTGGTAGAAAATTCCTCTTTTTAGTTGAGAATTGATGTATGCAGATTGAGGATTCAAATATTTGATCAAAAATTCAACTACATATTTTGTTGAAAATTCAATTTTTTGTTGAAAATTAAACTGTTTGCGTAAGCATTCATATCTTTAGATAGGAAATTTATCCCTTTGGATATAACACTCATCTTTTTTGGTAGAAAAGTTATCTCCCCCTGTTTAAAATTCATTAATTCGATTGACTGGTTTTTGTTTCTTGACTAAAAAATCTTTCTTGATTGACAAATCAACACTTTTGTTGATAAATCGTCCTTTATCGGTTTAAACTTTATGTTTTTTGGTAGAAATTTCTCCACTTTTGTAAAAAATGCAACTGTTTTATTGAAAATTAATCCGTTTCGGTAGAATATTCAACCATTTTGTTGAAAATTCTTCTCTTTCGACGGAGTTAATCTGTTTTGGACTGAAATTTAAAAAACATTTTCGATGACATATGGACTATTAAATTTTCCCCGAGAACTGATCTTTTGTACTATTTCCTTTTTATGATATACTTGGACTTGAAATAAGAAAAAACATTACTTTGATTGGACGTATTTAGTACTAAATTTTTTCAATTCAAGATAACCTTTTTGCTCACTTTCCTTTTCCATTGTTTTATTTTTTTTGCGATTTGAATCGCCGAATCGGTGTACTTTTCAGGATTAGCGTTTTTCCTTCTTAAATCCCCCATTTCTGTCGAAAATCGCTCTATTTCTCTTGTTTTGAGAGCATTTTGGGATGTGAGGTCTGTATAACTTTCAAGTTCAGTAATTACAATAAATGATTGTATAATAATGTAATAAAGACTTTAATATCGATATAATAGATCACTATTTACTATTTACTAACTGATCTACTTTTTTACATTTGTTGACAAATTAAACAAGTTTAAATATCTAAATTCTATATTAGAGGGTTTCAATCCTAAAAATTACTGTTATTTATTTAAATAACACGTTCGTTCCGCAACACTGCTCCGGCCGAGGTTTCTAATCAATCTCTTAAGCGAGCACCCTAAGTGAAGATATTCACAAGGTTGTTATGTGAGGTTCCTCACTTGGACCCATTAATATCGAAGGTCTATTGTTTCAGGCGCCATTCACTCTGCTCACATTATTTTTATAAATTATTTGTCGCCACAATTTTCTGTCCTGGCATACTTGTCTAGCTTCCTTCACGTCCATGCATTTTTTCATGCAAGCTCTCCTCTTTCTATGGCTTATTATGTCTTTTCGGATGATTTGCGATATTATGATCGCAATCGTTACTCAACATTTTAAGGTTATTGTACTTGACGCTTAACTATTAAACAATATAGAAAAGTGCATAACCAAATCTAAAGGTTACTACAGTAGACAGCATTATTTCCTAATAAACTGAAGTAACCCACAGAGAAAATTCTGCACGCAACTGCAGAATTTTCTGTTTGAAAAATATTAATTAATTGGAGGTGTGTACTAGTGATTTGTAAAAATGACTTTTTAAAATATTTTTTCTGCTAATGTTGGGGCCCATCACTTCTTTTGATTACAACTCGTTAAACAAATCTCTAGATTGCTTTAAACGAAGCACCTAAAAGCTGAAAGTCTTCCGAAATTAATGATATAATCACTTTTGTCTTGCAATTTTTTTCAACAGTTATAAGGCTAAACAACCCAAAAAATAGGGTTTTGGGGTCCTTTTTCAAGCCTCGATATTCACCTGCTTCCAAAAGAGGTGGACGTTAGAAACTTCTGAAAAAATTCTTAGGTATTCTCTAATGAAATAAATTTCTAAAAATTTCAAAATATTTGACAATTTACTTTTTAGGGGGATTTATTTGCAAATGCTTTATCTTGAGAACAATTAAAGAAGATATAAAGCCGTTTGATGGCTCTAAAAACTAAATGCGCAGTTTTGTAATGCGAGTACAGTTTTTTTTT
>CAKNWT010334478.1:0-17804 GCA_932066315.1 Andricus coriarius
ATGTAAAGAAAGGAAAGGGATTGAGAGTTTACAAGAAAAGTATATAAGGTGGATATTCGGGGTAGACTTGAGGACGCAAGGATATATGGTGAGAGAAGAAGCGCAAAGGTATAAATTAAGTACTAGAGAGATAAAGAGGGCATGCCAATTTGAGACGAAGTTAAGGGAGGGAAGGGGAGAAGAGTTAGCTACAAAGTGTTTGATGGAGGTAGAAGAAAGCAGAGGGACGGCGATAGAATTAACGAGATGTGAAGAAGAAAGGAAGGAGTTTTTCTAATGCTAGAGATATAGAAGACGAGACTAGAGTAAAGTATGAGGAATTGGAGAAAAGGGAGAGGGAAATACAATTAATAGAAACATGGGAGATGATTAAGGATTCAAATTATAACAAAAGGTATAAGATGATAAAAAAGGAAGGAATACTAAATTATTTAGAAAAGGGATGTGGAGAGCAAAGATGGACCAGAATAGCAAGATTTAGATTGGGAAACGAGGTGAGTAAAGGGATGTATTGGGAAAAGAAAAAGAAAAGAAAGTGCAAAATCTGTGAGTGGAAAGAGGGAACATGGGAGCATGTACGGGAAGGATGTGGGAGAGGAATGGAAGATAAAGGTAGCTGGCAAGAGAATTTGGTAACGATTCTAGGGGAGGATGGATTTGAAGAAGAGTGGATATAAGATCTGGAGGGGGCTAGAGAAGCGAATGAGAAAGAATCAAAGAATGCATGTGAAAAAATGGTAAAATGGAGGTACAAGAGAAGTAAAAGAAGAAGAAAATGGAAGTTGCTGAGATTAGAAGCGTAAAGATTTGTAACCGTATTAGTTACGATATCTTCTTGACTAAATATTAATTATTTTTCCGTTTAGTTTAGTCACTTGTTTCAAAACACGTGTGGCAAGAAGCGACATTTCTTTGCAACATATTGGGTAATTATTTTAAGAATTTTCATTTGTTTCAAGTATTTTCCCCTATCTATATTCGGCAATTTTTTAAGCCACACTTATTTGATGTATTCTACTTACCAGTAGTGTGGAAGAAAACTGCTTCAATTATGAAGAGAATAGCAATACTAGTCCACATCCTTCCAAAATAGAGAAGCCTGGTTCTTGAAGAATTTCCCGAATAGTCTTCTGATGACGAGCGTAATCAATACCGCAAATGTCTCTTTATATGCGTGCGTGTCCCTGAAGCATGAATCGACTATTAATATTGATTAATCAATATTGCGTACACTGTTTGAAAATTCTTGAGGTCTGTAGATGTTTTCTACATAATGCAGTCAAGATATATTTTTCATGATTCTCGCATTAATAAAGAACATAAGATCGAGCACCCCTTTTGCCAGATTTTGTCAAAAGTTGAAATTGAATCATAAAAATGAGCAAAAATCAGAAATTAGGAAATATATATATATATGAAGGGAAGTCTTCAGTAACACTCATAGTGAAGACATCTTCTTATGAGAAAATAAAAAATTATAAAGGGGGGTTTAATTTCCTTTTAACCAATAATAGGACTATGCGGTTCCTATCGCTTTGTGTGGTACGCCTGGGAATGGTACTTTAATTAGTTCAAAAAAAGAGGCCAATGCTATCGAGAATACTGGTTCCAAAAAAGACTCGTGATAAAGTAAAGTACAGCCGTGCTGCCATAACAAAATTACCAGCGCCAGCAACTTTTGTTGCAACTTGAGTGAATCTCTCAAGCCGAGACTCCTAAAAGGCCCTGATCTGATGACACTATGAATATGTAAGAAAAGGAAGTTAAGAGAGGAAAGGTTGCTGATCCACCTAAAATTGGCCCTTTTATCAGAGGGATTCTCACAAGTAAAACTCAACTCAGAACAACCAATGGCTATTGAGGCATCCCTCAAGATTAAGATCGCTGGGATAAAACCTAGTGATATTATCCTGAGGCTTAAGGACTTCCAATACAAGAACAACATACTTACCGACATCTGCTCATATGAGATGTCTAGAGCATGGCTCATCGAGGCTGATGGCGGTTTAAACTATGAGAGGGTACAGGAATGAAAGGCGTCGATTCTAAAGACTTGCCCAAGCCTGCCAAGTTTGTGACGTGAATATTCGGTACTTCCGAGAAACCATCATTGATCCTAAAATGGTTGGCCTTCCAGAACCCCACACCAAAAAGAGGGGACATGTTTATCATCGAGGCGAAGAAATACATTAGGATGTACTACTTAGTTCTAAGTACAGACTCTTGAGTATTCGAAATCATCGACAATATCGATAACTGAGTCTTAAATGAACTTCATGAGCTCCTCGAATTTGGATTCCATAGAAATTATTCTTCACCGCCGTAAATCTTCATCGGCCATCTTCAGCAGACGTTTTATAATGGAAAATACGGCTCTTGCTTTGATATAGGAACTCTGATGGTACAAGGTAGACGTGAAGGGTATGAGTTATACGTACGGCTCCATTATATATAATAGGACTGATGTAAAGCCTAAGACATCAATTTTTGTCAGAAGGGAAATCTATTATATTTACTAACCAAAAAGATGGCCACTGATTATTAGATGTGCTGCGAATACGCATCATACAATATGAAACAGTACGAACATCAACATCAGCAACTTTTAGATTAATTTTTATACAACCTTTTAGCCACCAATTTAACCACATTGAATCGCGGAAATACGCCAACCTTCGTCACGACAAGATCTCAAGAGGTTATTGATTTCACCATATACTCTAAATTGAAACATTCAGGGACTGAACTCGTATGCTTCGGCTAATCATGCCATTTAAATGTGACTGTTGGAGGAACACACGAGGTATTGGAAGATGGCTAAAGGAATCATACACTCTAAAAAGTTTTTTAAAGAACCATGTTTAGAAAAGTCTAAAAATCTCCTGAACTTGGCAATAAAGAAGGTGAAAACAGTGACAGAAATGCTCACTGGACTCTGCCGCTTAAAAAAGCACCTGAGTGATACGATAATGCGGCTTTCGTGAGGAAACAGCAGATTCCATCCTCTGTGACTCTGATGTGCTTGTAAGCTTCAGAGTGAAGCGTTTAGAAAATAATTTATCTAAACCAGATGACTAGTACTAAAAAAATGTTCTCTTTTTGTTTGAAAGATTGAGTTTATGGATCTAATAAATAAAATTAGATCAAAATTGTCTTTAGAACGATATATATTCGATAAATCTAAGACGTAATGAAGTTCAATGTAATATAGATCAAGGCGACGAAGTAATTTTCAAATCAAGATTCGCGTCGACGAATCACTATTCAGAGACTTTTCTTTAATAAATACAAATACAAGTTCAAATAATTCTACCAAGAATCCTTATTTGGAATAATCATGCATGTTGGACATGTGCTCACCTCTATATCCTAATAAGGCAAAACGATTGACATCTAATTTTATTGAGAAATCTGTAGCAATATATTCTCAATATGCATTGCAAGAATTTTTGATATCTTGAATATTGTTTCACATTTTAAATACACGACCTTCAAGAATTGTTTTAAGCGACTGAAACTCGAGGCACACACGCTTGGACATTTTTAGTCATATCTCAGGAACTCGTAAATATTATTTTAAGATTTGATGGCTTAAAATAGAGATATGATTTCAAAGATTGTGTAATATAAATTTCAGAATTTTGTTACAGCTTTCCTACTGCATGCCAAGAATTGAAGTCGAGGTGCAAAATTCGAGAAATTATTGTATTTAAAAAAAATTTCTTACCACTTGCCCTTGCGTACCAAAAATTTACGGCGGTATTATATCGGTTAGAAAGATTAGGCTGCAGAGGTGAGCAAAGGGGAATTTTTTTCACAATTATTAAAAAATAATGCATTTCTTAGGGGCAGTATTTAGTTTTACAAACGTACAATTCTATAACTTCTTCAGGGCCTAAAAGTGTGTAGTTTGGTTAAAAACTGAACTATCTTTGATTGAAGTTTAATCAGATTTTTTCCTTTTTGCTCTGTTTTGAGAAAATGTTAGGCTGTAAAATATGTGCTTCTCCATCCGACAATTTTCTCTTATTTTAAATTTTTAATGCAAAACAATCTTTCTTCAATAATATTGACAAATAATTTTAAACCAGGGAAACTTTCTTCTCAAATCTTTTTATCGAGAGACTGATTCTTTTGGAAAATCGTGGCTCTTAATATTTAGCACGTGGCTGGTTGATTATAAAATCGCAGCCTCATATTGTCATTAATAAAAGAACTGGCTGGTGATTTCACACAAATGAAAGATAACGATTAAACAAGAGTGAGCAATCAGGTTTCTGATGAAAGAAAAATAAGGCCTCCTTTTAAAAGAATTCCTCTTTTTCTTCTATTTTCAAAAAACATGATCTCTAGAAATAATTAAGGAATTAAAAATTTCTGAAAATTTCCTCTGGAGCTTGATTTGTTCTATTGTAATTCTGTTTAGTTGGTATCCACATTATGAAAGTCTTAGCAACCATATTCTTGGAGTTCTTTCATTTTTTTTAAAAGATCATCTCGAATTTTCTATATTCCAAAATTCTAAATTAGTGAATTTGTTTATTAAAGTTTGAATATCTATAATATAGTAGACGCTAACACATGCGGCAGATGCAGTTTGAAAGTTTTAGTCAATCTTAAATTAAATTCTTCAAACTAAAAGCAGAACGACTCTAGACATGATGATGTCGTTGTGTGGTGATGGGGGGGGGGGGAGCTTATAAAAGTTATAATTCCCCTCCAGTTATTGAATGTACTAATTTAAAATTTGCCTAACGTTTATATCAACTAAAGAGAATTAAACATACCAGCTGACGTAAATCGAATTACGCAAATGAGCCTTGAAATAACTAAGGTTCAGGCAAATATGAGTCTTATTTGTTCTAAAGAAATAAATATTGAACGAACTATCTGTGATTGAAGTATCGTTGGAATCACGAAAGATACAAATTTTTTATTCCAATTCTTTGTTGATATCTTATAATTTTATTAGACAACTCAAATATAGCATAAGAATAAAAGTTAGATTTACAAATTAAAAAAGTAGCAAAAATACATTTTTAAATTGTCAAAGCAATTACTTTTCCAAGTTAATATTCTTAGCCCAAGATAACCAGAAAACCCTAATTAAAAGCTCTTTCTCAAAATTTGAGCGGCAGCACCTGAAAAAATCAGTTACTCTGAAGAAATCACCAAGTACCATAGAAAAACTCTTTTCATTCCCATCTGAGAATACGAAACATATTCCCACATGAATATTCTTAGCTCACGGTGAACAAAAAAGCTCTAATGAAAAGCTTATTCTAAAATTGTGAGTGGAAGGATCTGAAAACAATTAAATGCTGCGAAAAGGTTATGAAGCAGTACAGAAAAACTCTTTGGGTTCCCATCTAAAAACATAGACGACATTTCAAAATTAATATCACGTTCCCACATAAATATTCTTACCCCAGGATAACCAGAAAAGCTTTAATAGCAAGCTAAGAATATTCGTGTGGGAATCTAGTCAACATTTTTGAATGGGTACCAAAAAAGTTTTTCTATGCTGCTTCGTAACCTCTTCACAGTATTTAATTTTTTGCAGGTCCTTCCGCTCAACGATTTGGAGTGAGCTTTTTACTAAAGATTTTTTGGTTATCCTGGTCTAAGGATATTAGTATAGAAAAGTGGTCTGTGTTTTTAAATCAGAGCCAAAAGAGTTTTTCCATGCAGATTCGTAACCTCTTTGGAGAATAAAAATATCTCATAATTATTGCCAATCGAGATTTTCACGGAAGCCATCAAATTTACTTATGAAAGTAATTGTCGACCCACAAGAGTACGAAAGGCTGGGGAGGCACACTGGTGGAACGGGAAACTAGAAGAGCTTCGCGGGGAAACCAGAGAGAGGTTTGAACGTCTCAGTACTGGCAAAACAGATTAACTATGGACCTCATTTACGACGATGAGGAATGAATAAGAGGGTGTGATACGTAAGGCGAAGCAAGAAAGCTGGACCAACTTTTGTACAGACATCGAGAAAGGAACAGAGGTAACTAGACTGGACAAGATGCTTTTTCGAAACCCGGATGCTGTTCTCGGCACCCTAAAATTTCCTGACTTGGGATATTAAACGTCGGACGAGGAGACGTTGGCTCACCAGATCATCGCAAATTTTCCGGGCTTCATAAGGTCTGGAAAAAGGGGGCAACACCTCAGAGGCAACCACAGCTGTCTGTGGCCCAGGTGGGTCCGAAACGGCGGCTGGCCAACGAGATTGTCACTCCCTCCAGGGTCAGGTTGACCCTGAAGTCTTTCAGTCCTTACAAGTCTCCTGGTCTGAATGACATATACCTGGTCCTCTTACAAAAGGTGGGAGAGATTATCATAGGACCGCTCGTGAGATTTGCTAGGGCAAGTCTGACGCTAGGATTTGTTCCAACGGCATGGAGGGGTACGAGAGTAGTCTTCATTCCAAAAGCAGGCAGAATCGGTTATACTTCATCCAAGAATTTCCGTCACATCAGCCTTACATCTTTCCTACTAAAAACAGTGAAAAGACTTGTTGATAGATATTTCAGCGACAAGGTCTTGTCAAGTAGGCCACTTCACAAGGAGCAGCACGCCTATAGGGCTGCCCACTCGACCGAGATGGCCCTGAGTGGAGCAGTAAACGTGATCGAAGGACAACTGAAGCAGAAAGGTCTCGCGATTGGATCCCTTATGGATATCGAAGGAGCCTTTAACTAAAGCTCCAGAGCGGTGATCAGGGTAGCCATAATTGCATATGGTGTGCCTATGGCAGTCGTGGAATGGACCTGTCACATGTTGGCCAACAGGAATCTAACAATGACGAAGGGTGATACCACTTTATGTGGAACCGTTGACTCGGGATGTCCACAGGGAAGCGTTTTATCGCCCCATTCTCTTCCAAAATAAGTTAAAATAAACAATGGGAACATTATCCTCGACATTATAAAACATTTTTAACAATGCTATTTTTTAACATGAGATAGGCTGGTTTACAACTTTAATTCGAGAGACGCGAGAAAATTCCTTATCCTCATCTTTATGACTATCTTCGAAAAGACTCTTTTCTGTAACGATAATTTTAAGTCAATAACTTTACTGTCTTAGTTCAATAATTAAAATTAAATAATCAATCTCTGCGAATTTAGGGCATGTTAAAAGAAGGAAAGCTTTTCCAAATTCTTTGAAATGGAAACTATTTTGTCAACGATTTTCAATATTGTAGAAACCCACAATTTGTGTGAATGGGCAATTACTTTCTTAAGAGAGACAATACAAATGAAACTGTCGGTAAAAAGTTGACACACAAATACTTAGAAAAAGTAAATCGGACTCAAATATATCTTGTCTTAACCTAACGTTCTCTTTTCAAAAACTGAAAATAGAATAAGCAAATGATGTTATTTTGTTGACCAGGTGTTAATTAATATTTAAATGAATTAATTGATGAATTAATCTTTTGCGTACGTATTTGATATTTTTATTTTTCAAAATCATCACAAAGCTTTCCTTATTTAAGAATTATATAAACAAATAAATCATTTTCATCATTTTTTCACAAAACAAATTCTGTGCCGCCTCTTATGAAACTCAGAAGCTTCCCAGACTTACCAAATGCCGAAAATTGTAAACACCTCATATTTAGCTCTGTCATAATTAATTTAAATTAACCAATAGAACATTTGTATCATCTTTTGAGGAGAAAAGTTATTTTTCAGCCTGCGTGTATCGTACTAGCTTATCTGTACATTTTAAAACATGCAAACACAGTCATTTCTTGGCAGAGGCCTGAGGGCCATTAAAATAAACTTTTTCTCTTGTTCTCTGATTAATAGAAGTGAATCAACAATTCAAAGTCTTTGTAATAATTCAAATGTTACCAATTGATTTTCCAATTTTTTTCGAAGTGAATTATTTAAACCGCATATTCTTTCTTCAATGTAAAGAGTTGGTAATTTATTATTAAAAAATGCAATTGCTCTCAATCATGCAATGATCCTATTTTCAAAGAAGTGCATTTTGAAGAAAAATATTTTGCGTTGAGCTTCCAACTTTTAGGTACATTCGAATTTAAAAAATAATTCATGTTAACAAATGGACAATTTTCATCATTTTTTCGCGGCAAAAGTTCTTGAAACTATACAATATTGTTGAAAAGTAACGTTCAGTAGTGTCATTAATTATTTATTTAGGTAAATAAATTGACTTAAATTATTTATAATAAGGCTTTTAAAATATTTTGGGTTCGAACTACAAATTTCTTTTCCGTTAACATGATATCATCTTTAAAATTGTTATAATTTCAGGTTGAAATTATAGTTTTTATTTCGTAAATGTTTTGTTTGGTTTGTATTAGTCCTCCATTTGGTAATTCAATAAGATAGCAAATAAGTTTATATCAAGTAAGAGAGCACATAACTAGCTGTTTGAAATATAGATAACATTAGATTTTAAAGTAGATAAATATGAAAACGAATATGAATATAAATGAATTTAAAAACAATTTAATTTTTGAGCCTTTTTTTTGCATTTATTTAATTTTGAACTAATATTTGGTTTTACTAAATAATAATTCATATATACATCAAACGTAAAGATCATATTTGAATTAAATTAATAAGGGGAAAAAATGCTTAAGATTTTAGCTAATTTAAAATTGTTTGATTTTGTACGTTTTCAATTCAAAATTGATCAGTATATTTGATAGTACCTTTCGATTATGTAAAATTAGAAGTGTTACTCCTTCTTCGTTTTGTGCGAAAATTCACTCTCTACATGAAAAACATAAATCAGTTCTATTTTTGTTTCGTTTCATTACTTAAAGTACGAAATTATGAGAACCAGGACAACCGGGGTGCTACGGAGGAGTCACCAGATCACTTAAAAACATTCTTCGAGGAATTGAGAGACTCTTCATTCCTACGAGGTCTAAAATGCGTACTTGATAAAACAAGCATAGTGCAGGTTCACCAGGAGGTTTTTTAGGTCGAGTTTTATCATCTTTTGGAGGCATTTCGAAACTGACTCTCTTTACACATATTCTCCGAGTAATTTTGGGAAACTTCATTCCTGCAAAGGTTAAATTTATTTCTGAAAACGTAAGAATGATCTAGGTTTACCAGAGGTATGTTCTGAACCTCAAATCATTTAACCCGGAGAAAAAAGATGATGGAATTTAAATAGAGACGAGTTTAGGTGTATTCCGGGAGGTGGAGCTTTTATATTTTTCGGAAAATAACCCTTCCGTAAAAGTCTGTAAGTCTTGATTACCAGCAGACTACGTGTATCGAAATTCTTCGGAAAAATTTAACACCTAACCTTTTCCGTAAAAGTTTAGAGGCTATATGTCAAAAAATGAACGGATTGCGTCTTTGTTTGTTTTTTTTTTTGCTGGAGGTTCATGAAATATATCTGAAGAAACTTAAATTTCGTTTGAGCGACCTGCCGAATTCTCTGAAGTACATGGGTCATCGTAATTCTCATAATTACGTTCATCAGATCCCTCTAAAGAAGGTAAAATGGGAAAGTACCTTCGAAGAATGGTATAACTCGACCTACTAAGCCACCTGGTGAAGTCGGACCATTCTCGCTTTGCCCGAAAGGAGTTTCAGCCTTCGCAGGAACGCAAGGTAAATCCTTTGGAGCGAACGACTTGGCTCAAATCTCATAATTTCGACTTTTAAAACCCTCAGAAGGATTTGCCTTAATATGCCTTCAAAGAATGTTCAAATTCGATATGGTAAGACTCCTAGAGTGAATACTAGAAACTCTCCACCACCTACGTAATTTTTGTTTGGTCCGGATCCCTGCATTTTATGTCATTTAATCGTCCAAGAGCTTAGGTTGAACAATTCAACATCATCCTTTGCAACACGCATGACCAAAAAAATTTTTTTTTTTAAGATCGCGGAAATAATTCAAGGGTAGCGGATATGGAAGACAGTTTAGTGAAAGCAAAAAATGTAACGATTCCTTTCAAATTAAGACAAAATCCTGACAAGAATCGGCAAAAAAGTAATGATAATCAATTCTCATGTATTGAGATGCAAGCGTCTGATTAAAAATCAAGTTTAGGGTACAAATAATATATACGTAATCGCCTGAATCTAAACGCTATTAGAAATAAAATAAAAGGACATTCTATCATACATTTCACACTAGATTCACACATAAAACAAAATATGGACAAGAAAAAATCATATCAACAAAAATGGAGAGCAATAAAAAATAAAAGATATTAAAAAACCTTGTCGAGAGTAGCGATGCTGTAGCTTTAGAGTTGAGCAGTAATTTTGAGTCTGTGGTTCAAAATTAGCGATGGATGGCATCGAAAATAGAAGTCAACGTAATCAAACGATTATGAGAAATAGAATCTCCAAATTATTGATTCATTCAGATTGATTTGAAGCGAAGCCATAGGATGAAAATAACTCGCCACATTTAAATTAAGATGTTCGTTGGTATTACTATCGTAGCGAATCGAAATTCACAATTTGGCACATTGGCAAATCATTTTCTTGGCACAAACTTTAAAATATTACCATTTGCTAGAAAACAGATTTTTTTCTAACTACTCTCTTTGATCAACAAAGATTAAGTGAACGCTCAGTACATCCCATACAGACGTGCGATTTTCCCACTTCCCTTAAATTATTCATCTCTTTTAATTGTGCTCGTTATCTCTTACATAATATAATCATGATTGGTGTACTCTGCAAAAGGCAGGAGTCTTGAAAATAATTTTAGCGCGAACTCACACACACGTACATATATCTGGCAATTAGTCACCTGGTCGTCTACTTTGGAATACGTCCTTCAAATAAAATAATTATTTAATTGAAAACTATGCTACAAAAAGGTCTGGTTATATGATTTAATGCGCTATTTTAATTAAATTTGTAGAAAACTTAATTGGTTGGGTAATCGACATAATAATTGGCGACCTGTTAAGGGATTTTCCAGATTGAAAATTTGTAGGAAACACTATAGGCGTCGAACGAATTTGTCGCCCACCGATTATATTCTTTCGAATATTATCTTCTGATAACGATATTACTTTTTTTCCTCTTGCCTCATTTGATAAGAGGGGATAATACAAATGTTGAATTATAATTAGCCTATAAGTCTAGCTCTGTAATACAGACGATCTTTTGTTCCAATAAATGAGGGAACCTCCTGACGGTACACTCTCGCCCACTGGGCTAGTCGTATAACGCCTGACCAGAGCGGCTCGTACCACTGAACTCTCGCGGCATTTTACCGGCTAAGCAGTAGAAGACGCCGGTATGGTCAGGCAAAGGTCTATTTAAAACGTCACACGGTGACTGAAGTATACTGCACGCGGACGCTGGAGATAGACCAGTGCCTGACCATAAGAGCGTCCTCCACTGAGTAGCCGGTACAATACTACAATGCCGTGAGCGTTCAGTGGTACGAGCTACTATGGTCAGACGTTACATCACAAGTCCAGTTAGAGTTCTTAAATGCTCGAGAATTTACGTTGAGAAAATTCTCTTCACAATATGCTCAGCATTTAAGCACAAACGAAATATTTATAGAGCATTTATGAGCATTTAACGCCATGCAACGAGTGAACCAGCTGACCAAGTCAGTCATAAGATCGATATTTTTTTTACCCATATTTAAAATAAAAAGTTAAAATAACGTGGATGTGACCATGTGACCATCCACTCCCTCATTCCTCCGAAACACGAAGCCCAGGTACACAAACTCTTTCCCCTCCTGCACCGCCTCTCTCATTTCGCTTCCACTCCCCTTCCTTATCCCTTCCACCTCTTGTTCTGAACACCATAACCTTGGTCTTTTTTGCATAGAGCTCTAACCTGTTTTTATCCAGGTATCTTCTCAACCTCTTAATCATCTCCTTTAAGGTCATCTCGCTTCCTGCATGACACCCTATTTCATCTGCATACGCTAGTGACTAAATTCTAACCCCTCCTATCCTGACTCCTCCTATCACCCCGGCCTTCAACTTACTTTCCATATTTGAAATTAAAATGGCAAAAAGCATTGGGCTAAGCGGATACCTTTGCCTTAACCCCCTATCCATCCAGAATCCCTCAGAAAACTTCTCCCCTCCTCTTACCTTATGTTTAGTCTCTTCATATATCTCACTTACTACAGGTCTATCCATACTTCCTTCACTGTACTAAACAGCCATGCCTCGTTCTCTGACCCATCTAGCACTGCTGCTTTTGACCTTCTTAACTTCCTTATCTGTTTCTCTATCTTCTCATCATCCGATTCCTCCATCTCTGCGCCCTCGGTTCTTCTACTCCCACCATCCCTCTTCCTTGAATCTGAGCCCTGAAATGATTCTTCAAAAAACTCCTTCCACTCCTCACTTCCTATCTTTTCGTTTATCTCCACTCTACGCTTTCTAAAGCTATTTATTATCTTCCCGACATCCCCCTTTGTCTTCAAATTTCCTAACTCCTCTTCCAGACCTTTCTTCTTTTCCTGTTCTTTCTTCTTAAACATCAATCTAAACTCCTTTCTCTTTTCCACGTACACCTCTCTATTTTGCAGTACCTTATTTCCACTTCTTGTACTTCCTCTTCACCTTCCTTTTCATCTGTTTACATTCCCTATTTCGCCAAGACTACACCATTCCTTTCTTCTTCTTTTTGAATACCTTCCTTCGCACGCAATCTTTCACTTTCTCTTTTAAATCCTCCCATATCTCTTCCACCGACCCCCCTTCGAATCGTAACATTCCTAACTACTCCTTATACTTATCTATCGCCTCCCTTGACCAACTTACCCACACCTCCGTCGACCCTTCTTACCCACCTTGCCGTTCGCCCCTCTCACCCGTTATCCACAACCCTGATGGCTGCTGGTCTGATTCTATCCTCCCTTCTACTGCGAATCTTTCCGTTTCCTTCCACCCTTGCTTATTCATGAATACATAGTCTATCACCGATACCCCCACCCTCTTCGTCCCCAGTTTCCATACCATTCGCCAGTCCCTTAGAATCTCCTCTTCCTTATTTATTATCTTATCCTTCGATTTCCTTTCTAAGCTCTCCCCTTTCCTGTAAATGCCCCTTCCCTCCTCATCCTCGCATTAAAGTCCCCACCAAGTACCACCATACCCTCCTCTCTTTCTCCTAGCAAGTCTATCACCCTTTCTTTAATACTTTCCATCCCATCCTTATTGTACACTGTCACTAACTTACACGTTTCCCCTCTTATCTTTACTTCTCTCATTTGCACTCCCCCGCCCCTTCCTTTCCATTAGCTTCTTCCTCTAATCCTTCTCTAATACTTGTTACAATTCCCCCACTAGCTCTTCCTTTCTTCTTTACTCTGACCGCCTCCAGGAGTCTCCACCTATACCACCTTGGCAGCTTTGGCTCTTTTCTATCCCATTCCTTTCTTTCTACCCACGTCTCCAGAAGTCCCACAACATCAAACTCTTGGATATACCTCCAGAAGTCTTCATCCTTCTTCTTATCCCTGATCACTATCTTCTCCATATTTGTACGAAACACAACTCAGGATCATTTCAGTACCTACTAATTCTTCAGTTTTTCTTAAGATTTTATCTGCAGGAGATACGTCCGGGTTGAAATTCGATGTAATGAACTGGGGATCCAGCATATGCGCCGCAAAATGGATAGGGTTTAATGAAAAATTGGTCCGTTTTTAAAAATTATTTTCCATTATTTTACCTTCTTCAACTGAAATAGGTGATTGCGGTAGCCTCTCTGCGAAACAGCTTTTGATCTCGGAATAAGCTTGTGGGACTAATATCAATGTACAGTAACCACTTGAAAGGGTTCAAAACATCCCCGCACTTCAATTAAAATAAGAGGAAAGGAGAAACTTATAATGTACACTAGAAATGTGATAAAGGGAGATAACGGGCAGGGCTCAATATAGCTACAAATTTATAAATATAGGTCAAAAGGCCACTGGGGAAAATCAGCATTGCGTGCGCAATATACAAGGCCCGAAGGTAGCGAGACCAGCGGTATCAAGACGGGCTGGTGGCACTCTTGGGATAGCGACGATCGAAAAATCACTTTTCGCTGGACAGACGATCAGAGCGGTCGTATCGGGAAATCGGAAGCAACCACGGGAGGGAAGTAGCATCCGTCGTAAGCACATGAGTTGCTGACGCGTAGCCTTAGCTAGGGAGCATTCAGGAACTATTGAAAACTATTCTAATCCTATTGAAAACTGTTTTTATTAGAATCCTCTCAGTTCTCACCAGTTTTTCCTTAAGTTTGGCTAATCTGTCCTCAAGTCTAAGTACACAGGAACGTGTTTATCCAGGGGTAAAATTCTCTTTCTACCAGGCATAGACCTGGAAATTGAGAATGGATTTCTAAATTGGTAAACTCGATCCGATCTACACATCACTTTGAGGAGGGTAAGGGAAAATTTAATTTTATTTGATAAAGCGAAACGACCAATTTGAACCAAATTGAGCTTTCGACCAAGCTTTTGACTTGAAAATCGCACGATTTGAATTCTGATGGTCGGAGTAACTGTATATCATTAAGCTATTTCCCTTTCGGCGAGCCTCTAGGGGTAAGCGTGACACTACCCGATTCGGGTAGTGTTGTTTAGGTGGATAGTTTCTTGTAGTAAATAACTACGAGTGTGGGCTCACCACACCCACGACCGCCAACAGCAACGCAGTAGTATTAGACGGTCAACCATCCAAGTACTAACCGCGCCCAACACTTCGTAAAACCAAACATAAGTAGCTTAAAATAAAAAGAAATGTCTGCCTACTGCCAAATCCTATGTGAAGTGATTTGAAAAATTGTAGCGCCTCTATGCGACAGGAAACTAAGGTAAAATTTCATCTAGGCATTGCACATAGTCTTGAGAAAACGAAGTCTCAGTTAAGATGAGAAAAAGACTGAGAGAAATAAAAGTGTGTTCTGGATGCTCGAGAAAATGAGAGAGAGATAGGGATAGGAGTCAATAAAATAAATATTATTTTTCTCGCAATCTCCTCAGCGAATTCGTGAGACTACAATCTACTCTAACTAAAAAGACATTCCAATGAGTCATAACCGAAGCAGACTAAATTTTATAGAGTCATCAGTCGACGTAGAGTTGAGTTCAACCGAAAGTTATCTTTGTGAGGAGTTTTTGACCAAAAATTATTTTCTTGTTAGAGACTCACGCGTGAAAAATAGCAATCAATTTCGTCCAGGGGAAAGAGGGGTTCCCATCCCGGTTCCAAGGGTATCCTTAATGGTAAAACTGAACAATCGGGTGGTATGCGCAGGTTTTAACGTTTCACCCAGACTTGACCCAATTTGTGTAATTGGAATCTAGCTGGTGGATAGAGTCCATTAAAGGCAAACTGGATATGGTTTCTCGGCAATTCTCAATGTTGCCAGAAAAGTCCAAGCTGCTACAAACATATTAAATTATTCATAATAAGGGAGAACGCGTATTCACGAAAGGTAAAAATTCTCGGTTTGGGTAAAATCATAAATTTGTGGATCTCAGCTCGACATGGAAACAGAAAAATTGAATTGAACATAACATCGATAAATCAAATAAATTAAGAATGTTACAACCCTCTCAAATTGTAATCAACTTCACGACGAGAGCCATAATTTCATGCAAGCTGAGCAATCTACACCAGAAATTGTCGTCAAGGATATTGTATTGAACGTCGTTTCTCAAAATTACACCATCAGTTATTGTATAGTACAGTATAGTAAGCTTTCTGTGCAGAAGACAATTGATTCCGATCTTGTTTTTTCCGATAGTTTTAGGGAAACCCTTTCGGCCCTTTAGTTTTATGAAACTTCACCAAATCCTCTTGGATATCTGTGAAAGTGGCCCTTAAAATGTGTGAACCGTTAACTTCCTTAGCACTATCCTTTATAACAGCTAATACTTTCGATGGTCCAATTTTATCTATTTCATTATTTCCAGAATTTTCTCAGCTAAATATTCTGCAGTGTGAATGTCGGCCTTTTTGTGTACGGTTTTATAGAGAATAGGAGTTGGTGTTGTCACTACATAATAAATAATTAACTCACTTCTGAAAAATACAATAAAGTGTGCATCAGTTGTTAAATTCATACTCGCTATCTCATTATTTATGTTTTGTGTGACAAGACATTTTATAAATCATGCGATGAAAAAAGCGGATAGTGTTTAATTTGATGAAAAATGACAAATAGATCACAATATAATCTATAAAAATCTAGCTAGATGTAATATTAAGGATTTAATAAGAAACCTTGTTTCTTCGTTTTTTTATTCCCAAATAAAATAGACAGATAATAGGATATAAATAAATGGGGAACAAACAACCAAATACTTTTTGAAATCATTAAATTCAGTATGGTATTAAACCTTTTGCATAATAATCTCAATTTAATTTAATTTTAAGCTTTTTATGTTAACGGTTTTAAGTAGGAGCAGTCAGTTTGGTGTTTGAAGTTATTTTTATGTTTAATGTTCGATAAATTGAAAATCGTCCTTTTTTACAGTTGCAATTAGTAGAAGTTTCAATTTTAAAACATATTATGTAGCTGCTTTAATCTTAAATTTACAGTCAGAAGTTTTTTCTCGTCTTTTTTTCGTGAAACCAGACCTGCACGTTTGATCACGTGTTTCTTCTTCCACAAGATTGAATCTTTCCACGGACTTTATAATGTGTGACGAATCTGTTGATCTTAAACACATAAAATTAAATAGTGCCAACTTCTCGATTTTTAATTATTTCATATTTCATAATGTAAAGTGTTTGAAAGTAAATTATTTTAAATTAGGTCTAAAAAATATTTTTGAAGAACACATAAACATAATCTAAAAAGAGAAACATAAAATCTGCAATAATAATTTAGCAGGATATAAATATAATTACCGGTATCCAATTTTTCGGATGACGATTCGTAAACTGTTTTTGAACAAATTGGGTCTTTATGAATATCTTTCAGTAAGTTCTTCATACTTATCGGACAACTGGGACATTTATTCAGATGTCCCCTTAAACGTGTTGCATTTTTACACTTGTACATTTTTTTGTACCTTAAAAAACATAACAATACTCTAATTTAACGTAATTATGCGTGATACGACTAATATGCACTGATACGTCTAGTAACGAAGACACTAGCAAAGATTTAATACTAGAAAGAGATTGAGAATGAGGCTGAATGAACATATTTTAAAATTCTCATAAATGCTCAGTAAGTTCTCAGAGCACATGAAAACCGAGCATATTCTCGAGCGTATTCTCGTGCTCGTGAGAACTTATCCGAGCACTTAAACTCTTTAGAACACGAAGCCTAGTGTTCGAGAGTGTATCGTTAGGTGGCTCCCCTTTAACAAATGAGGCAAGAAGAAAAAAAGGAAAAAAATTATGAGAACTGAGACAACTCGTTCGCTCCAGAGAATTCACCAGGTCTCTCAAACATTATTTCTCAAGAGATTTTGCTACCCTGCGCTCCTGCGAAAAGTGAAATTCGTTTCGGACAAAGCGAGGATGGTCCGGATCTACCAGGAGGCTTACTGGTTCGAGTTGTATCATTCTTGGAAGGTTTTTTTCCATTATCACTCCTAAAGGATCTCAGCGGATTTACTTGGTCGCTCAAACATACTCTTTGAAATATTTTGAGACTCTGTGTCCCTGCGAAAGCTGAATTAAGTGTTTATGAAAAAGTAAAGATAAACTAGGTCCGCTCGAGTGCATACCGCGTGCAAATGTAAGATTTAGGTTGTTCTTCGCAAGCAACAAATTCTTCTTGAAAAACACTTTTAATTTTTAGCTTATGACGGCAAATAGCATATCATTAGAATGGACA
>CAKNWT010334486.1:0-16063 GCA_932066315.1 Andricus coriarius
CTATCGCGCTTCCCGTTGTCTGTAAGGGATATTATCCGTGCAAAAGGGAACATCATTTGGCACAAAAGAATCCAAAAATGGATTAGTATTTGGTAAAGTGGCCGTGACATAACTTGCATTCGAATGAGTTTCCTCCTCTCGACGTCTCGAAAAGTTTGGGAAACTCACCGAAGGCAAGTCTTTCTCAAGGCCGCTTCTTAAAGCGCGCTCAACTGTGAACGGAGTCATCCTGATTCCAGTTGACTGAATTACTTTCGGAAAGGCTGTAGGGATCATAGTAGAACGACTCGCGGGTGTGTACAATGGTGCGGTGTGTGTAAGCGGGGAGAACGTAACCACGTTCGTTAAGCTACGCGCGAAAGTTACGCCGCCAACAGTAGTTGCTAGTGTGAACAAGGGTTCTGTAACTGCAAACGTGGTGTATTCTGTTGAGAAGCCCGCTGGCTGTACGCGCGACGTCGTCATAGGATCGCTGAGAGTCGTTGGTGTGACTACATTTCTATCGGTACGCGAAACGTGAAGCCTTGCGATCTCGGCTGTCAAGTCTCATTCCCCACTCTCTTCCCATGACTGATGCATGTGACGGCAATGTTGGTGGAACCTTACTAGGCGCCACCTCATCGCCATGTCATCTCCATCAGTGGATAGGTCGAGATACCCCAACGTATCCCGCAGTTCCTCCTTAGTCAGCGAACTTGCCCAATTTATAATTGAGTCTGTTGTTTCCGCCCACAACCTATCTACTTTAATGGTAGAGTTCTCCATTTTGAAATTTTGAAAGCTGAAAATCCCTATTCCAATTCTGAAATCGCGAAAATCCTATTAAAATCGCAAAAATCTCACGGAAGTTCTTAAATTTTAAAATTCTGAAAAATTCCGTACTACTAGACCGAATTCCGTCGATGGTTACGAAATTCCAAAAAGAAATTTCAAACCAATCCCAAAAATCTGTTAAATTCGAAAAGTCCTAGTAAAATTATAAGTTTGGAGCAATTCTTAAAATTCCATACTAATAGCCCGAATTATTCTCGAAATAATGTTCTCCAACAATCTCAGATAATAAAAAAAAATCCTGAACTCCCTCCCGAAAATTCTGTACGAATAGCTGAAATACCGAAAATTCCGTACGAATAGCCGAAAAACAATACATCCCTAACCACATGTCAAATAAATACATCAGATTATCACTTTATTAATGCATTGTATGGACAATAAAAGATTTCAATAAAGTCATTGGATATTTTATAATATTTTCAGGGTTCAATAAATGGAACCAACAACAATCAGTTCCTCAAGGTGCCTAATATATCATACTCGATTGGTAAACATACTTAGTACGTTTGAAGAATCTGGAAATATCCAGTTCTAAAAGTAAGGTAAAATCAAAATGGCCGAGTTAATCATGGTTTGGTCGCTTGGTTCGAGATTCTAAATTTAAAAAAAAATTAACTTTCTACTTAAAATTTTTGTCCCATCTTTAGCTTTTGTGGCCCCACGTTGGGCGCCAAATTTTGTAACAAATTTCCCAGTCTTATGGGACATAAGCTGGGAGTATCGTCACAAAACGGCAGCAGCAACGTAGGGACAGAAAGGTAGTTCTGTCTTTGTCAGGCGCCAGACACCTCTTCGGCGTCACTTAAAAATTGTTCCACACAGAAAAATAATTTGCACAATAAATTAAACTCTTATAATAAGTCCCTAGCTCAGGGAGAGGGATTTCGTGAGGTCAAGAAAAAGCACTCCAAAAATAATTTAGTTAAAAGGAAAGAGAAGATATATTAAATGTATAAAAAAAATTAAATTACAGTGGTAAATATAATCAAGTGGAGATCAAAACCATGATTAGCAAATAAAGGAGACCATTTGTATAACAAAATAAAATTATTAGAAAATTAAAACTTCATTACTTAGCAAAAAATTTTCACAAAGAAAGCTTAACCTACACAAAATTTACAGCTTAGCATAAAGAGGCCACTATATTCACAAATGGCGTCAGCCTGAAAAATGTTGACCCGTTTCACCCATAGCGTCGCGTGCCACACCTTTCACCCGAATCACTCATCTCAAGAACACACAACAAAAGAAAGAAAACAATATGTATACTCAAGAACGCTAACAAAATCTGGAGAAAAAGCAAAAATCGTGACGCCTACCTTGATCCCGAAATCACAGAGTTTCCTTGGTTTACTCAATGCCTGTCTGGCGGAAAAATGGACTCGTCCAAAACAATAGTTAGCACCTCTATATTTTCTCCTTAATTTAACACCTGCCGATGGCCGACACGAAACTGAGCTCTCCAGCGTCTCGTCGTCGTCAATCCCTTCCTTCGCGCGCCACAATTCTCGGCCCAGTCGGTGCTGCCCTCTCTCCTGTCGTATTTCTGGGACTCTGGTCGATGCAGTTCGGTCCGCTGTTACGGTATTTGGAGCGCCGGCCGGTGTGATGGCTGCCTCCGTGTTTTGAAAAGTATAGAGCCCGGCATGGCTACCAACCACCTTACCAATCTTTGAGACTTGGATTAATAGGCAGTGTTTGTTCGACATCCCCATGGGCTCTGTGATAATTAAGTGACCGTGGGTGCGTGAAGGGGACGTCAACCTGGTGCGAACGTGGAGTCGTCGGAGTGGATGGTAGTGTTATTCCCTACCGGATGTTTTTCCGACAAAAGTGACTCTGATTCCGGAGATTAATGTAGGACGTCCGGTCCTCCTTACCATATTTCTCCAGGTACCTAATTAACCTAATTACTAGTGACAGGTTACATATAATTTCATCATTTAATTCTAACCTAAATAACTCGCTATGTAATTGTTTTCAAACCTAAAGCCCTTTCTCTCTCTCTCTCATTCCTCACACCCAATGTTTTAATAGAATCTTATCTCTAACTTAAATTTCTAGTTTGACCTTGTGCCGGGCATGGGAGTAATCGCGATCTTTTAATTTATATTTACAAAAGCTGGGGAAGGATCTATAACGGGTGGTTGGCCACCACGTTACAATACTTATAATTTTTATTTGTGACCCACCTTTTAATTTAAAATTATTTAATCCTAAACGATTTTATCTAGAAATAATACAAGTTCAATTTTATTTTATTCTATTTGAAATGTTGCCTTTTTCATAATTTTAACAAGTCTAAAATTGTTTATTTGGAACTCTTTTAATTCAAAATCGTGCAATGTATATTTTTAATTTTTACTGCGTTTAATTTGATATTATTACAAATTGTTTTAATAATGAAATAAACTCTCAATATATAATACCTTTTCTAATAATTTAATAAAAACTTGGAAAAAAGTAATTGTCACTATAAACGTATTTGGACATTATTTTGTTACTTTTTAAAAACTATTCGATAAAATAATACAATTTTCAAAAACATAATTACAGATTTCATTATTCAATCAAATTTTTTATGAGAAATGAGAATTTACATCTATGAAAATAATTGTATCCCAATTAATAAATAAACAATATCGCGCCCCCGGATATCCTTCAAATACGAATTACAAGTTATTTTTTCTTTTATGAACAATTTCAGTTGCATAATTAGTTATTTAGTTTATTTTAAAAACCAAAATTAATGCAAGAAAGATAGTTTATTATTGAAACTACAGAAAATTATTGAAATGAAAGTTATTGAACTGTAAAAATGATTTAAAAATAATCAGTTGATTATTAGGAATAAAACAGTTCGGGAGCGGCCTCCTTTTCAAGTGTTTTATCAATGAATATTATTAAATATTGTACTAAATAACCTAATAATCCTCATTTCATTATTTTTCATTTTCTTTTTAACCATTAACATAAAAAAATATAAGATAGCAAAATTTTCGTTTTCATTATGTTAATTCTACATGGAAATAGCTGCTATTTGAGTCATTTTCGAAGAAATCGCATGAATATAAAAGCGGCGAGCATTTATGACACCCTGCAAAATTTAGTTCCAATAAGTACAAGGGCATGGACACCTATTTAGAATTCACAAACATATATGAATTCAGTTTTATACATTTAGATTATATAATATATCTATAATTGTAAGTATATTTTTTGGTGAAAATGATTTTCTATATATTTATATTCACTTATATTTATTTATTATTTTATTATTTATATTTATTTAATTATTTAATTTTTTACCATAATTTATATTTAATTTCACCGCATTGAATGTGCAAACTGTGCAACTCAAAATTTATACATGCACGGATATGCACTGTGCACTTCATACGTCAATAAAAAGTAGAGGTGATGCAGTACATTTGGTAAAAGGAAATTCGAAGACGAAATGTTGGAGAATTGAAAAGCTAATTATTTTAAAGCTGGTACGTTCTGTGGAAAGAAATCTTAAGGATTTTTTGTCTTTTACGAAGCTTATATTGTGCTGGGAAGGTCTCTGTCCACAAATTGGAAGAGGTTGAATAGATACTCAGGAGCTTTCTTCTGAAAAAGAATGTAGAGCAAATTATCCATAAGGAATTGCCTTCTCTTGGCAATATTAAGACGACTAGTCCTAAATCGTGATGGAGTTATATGTTCCTAATTACGTAAATTGTAAAAAAAAACGGACACATACATTTAACGCACGCTTGAGCTTTAAATTTAAATCTTCGATCAAATTATCATATACCTTACAACCGTAGACAAAGTGAGGCAAGATTAGACTCTGAACCAAACATATTCGAGTGGAGGTAGGGAAAGAGTATACATATATATATATGGATATATATATATATATATATATATATATATATATATAGTTGTTGTAGAATTCTGTATATTTTCCTCGAGATGCTCTATACCTGTTCATTTCAGGACAAGAAGCGGTTATGGAAATATCACAGATATTTAAAAACTTCCGAAAAAGGGATAGTGAGATTCTCGATTCAAATGGGTGGAAATGATGCCAAAGTTTTAAGGGATGGAGATGAAGGAATTCAAACGACAACTGCCTGAGTTTTGCTTAGGATAGGAGCAAGTCTATTCTTACAGGCCCAGAGGATAATGCGATCGATATCCTCCTGGACTAGTACAAGTCATGTAAGTAGTCAAGAACTTTGTCCTGATAAGAAAATTTTTAAATCGTCAGCATGTTTGCTGTAGCTCCAATACAACTGTTAATAATTCTGTGAGACGAATTACTAAAATAGGGTTTAAAATATTTGATGGCAGAATTTCACAAATTTGAAAGATTTTAACGTTTGTTAGACTAAAACATTTTTAACCATATCAAAAGCCTTTGAACAATCAAACAGGACAACCATCGTGATCTCCCTATTAACCATTGCTAATTTGGGGTCCATCGTTTATTTGAGGGAAGCAGTAAGAGTGCTATGTTTCGCCTGAGAACATGATTGCATCAGGTCAATTACCTTATGTGTTTCCAGAAATGTGTGAAGTTGGAGGTGGATCATTTTTGTACGTGGTTTAGACAGTGCACATCAAATGGAAATCGCTTGGAAGTCTTTCGAAAAAGTTGGTTTATGAATTTTTGGAACTGGGCAAGTAACAGCTTTCGTCCAGATATCTGGGAGAACAATGACCTGTGAGAGAGCATTATAAAGATGCAAAAACTTAGGAAAGATAAGTGTCAGTGTCATTAAATTTTGAATTTAGAGGGGTAGTGGAAGATGGTAATGATAAGTCTGGAACTTGGAATGTAAAAAAAGAGTCCTCAAAAGGTCATTAGGCGGAAAATCATTATTTAGTGATTCGTGCTTGGGCGGAATTAGGTGTGAACGCCTAAGGAGATGTCAAATGTCCTCTTTTTTTCTCTATGTGCAAGGTCGTTATAATTGAATTGATTGAACGAATTTCCAATCTTAGTTAGAAACTAGGTTTCTGAGTTTAAGAAATTGAGCTAGTACTATACTGCTTTTTGTTCTTTCTGCAAGTCAGCGCTTGTCATCACGTGTCCTCGTCAGATTTTTAATTTCAGAGTTCATCCAGGGGGCAGATTTGTTGAAGTTTTGACGAACGTGTAACAGAGAAAATTAGTTGAATGTAGAGACTAGCTAATTAGTCAGAGCGTCGATTTCGCACCAGTCTTCAAGTTGGTTTTGAATTTAGATTATTGTAAAATTTAAAGGTAATCTTAATCAAGCCGTAGGTAGAGAGGAAAGGGATAGCATCCTGTTCATAGGAGACAACCATATCAATATCGTTCACAATAATTGAGTCAATGCGAGTACTGGAACGATCAGCATAGTGAGTAGAATCATGAGGTACCATCGAATCCGGAACAATATACCAAATATGTTAGATATTTAGTATGATTGGAAGATATATTTACCAATGGACATCAAATAGCTATTGGCATTGTTCTATTTGTTGCAGTCGTGACAGTTGACTCATAGGCCTGCCATCATCCTTTCGACAAAAGATCTTTCCTTCCGCATTCCAAAAATATTGTATCTTCTTTTTTCTCCTTAAATCCAATACAAAAGCGTAAATCCTTCGATTAAAAGGCATCATAGCCTCACATATAAAAATGGGACCTTTCTAATTATCGAGCCAGCCAAGATTTGTCGTAGAGTATTCGCCTACCTCTTTCCTCTGCTCGATTATCATATCCCTTACCAACTGTCTGCAGAACTTGGCAACGATGATGAGTGCAAGCAGTGGATTGGATGCTGGGGATTTACGAATGTGATGAACATTCAGAAGGTCTTCTTTGGCAAAGGTAGCATTAGGTGCCTTGGCAACCGATACGAAAACCGATGTAAGATCCTCATTCGACTTAACAGGTAACTCGTGGATCTCAAGGGTAGCTTAAAGCTCTGCTTTGTCCTGATAGTTGAGGGAAGCTTCAAGTGAGGCGACCTGCATTGCTAACAGTTGAAGTTTTAAGCTAATTGATTCTGTGAAAATTTCCTGAAATGTCTGTCTCGATTTCCTGAACCGTAAAGTTAATATTTGTAATCCCCGGATGCTGCTTAGTGTCTAATTCCTCAAAAAGGTTTCTCATCTGTTTCTCCACCTACTCGTCCGCTTTCCTCTGAGCTTGTAAGAATGCACTGTGAATCGCTTCGATGTACGTAGGCGGCAGGGCCGCAGCAGTGATAGGAGCAGCAGAAAGTATTTTAAGTGAAGGGTTAACTACCCCAACCTTACCGGAAGGGTCGATATCTCTAGTTAGCAAGGAGCTTTGATCTGAATCTGAAGACGTGTCGCTAGCATTCGGTGATTTGCAGTTCACTCAAATGAAATCGATCAATCCCTTTTTCAGATTATTAAATAATTTTTCTGTCAACCTGACATTGACGCACACTAAGTGGCTGAATACACCACACTTTATGCAGAAAACAGCGCCCAGCGATTCTCTGGATATTGAGTTATTGCACTGGGGACAAGTAGCCATAGTTATACGTAATAACTGCACGATAGCTGTCAAACTCCGAAATTGGAAAACAGTCATAATGTCATAATGTACTCAACCCCATGCTAACCGACGAACATATTGTATTATCAACATCCAATGGTGACGTCTGGGAAACATTGAAACAATTATCAAGAAGACACACGATTTTTCATGAAATATTTCTTCATGTTACTCTGACAGGTATGCGGGCGAAAATTAACGTGTACATCGGTGCTGGTAAAGTATTGTCCCCAGAAGAAATTTCGGAATGTCCAACAGGTGCTAACAACCCAATCACAAGGATTTTTAGCGTATTTCGTGTATAAACTACGATTCTTCGCACCAATACATCGATTTAAAAAATCTTTTCAGGATGGCCTTGAAATATCATGAATTTCATGAATATCATGTGATATAATGCGATTTCAAATAAGTTCAGTTTCAACTTTTTTATTTGAAAAATAATGTGGCGTCCCTGTATACATGTGTTCAAAATATGTTTGGGAATGAGAAAAATATTATATTTCCCGATCCTCAAAAAAATTTTCATTCATCAATCCCGAACTTAAAGAAGCTATGAATCCATCATATCTGCATAATTTACGTGTAATTAGTTTTTTCTCCTTTGATGAACAGTTTAAATTTAAAATTTAAAAATTATATTTTAGTTCTAGGTCTAATTTTAGTTTAACAACCAACATTATTGAAAGAAAGATCAAATTGGTTATATACAGAATGAACTAAAAAATTCGACGTTTTTAATGAATAATAAATAATTGATGAGTTTACTCTGTTACACGTTTTTCTTCAATTTAACACATTTTATTGCTAACATTATGTGTAATAATAATCATTTTTATATTTAGAAACTCAGATAATTTTGTGACTCCCTCACAGTTTTATTGCGTATGTACATAAGATTTCGAGTATGAATAATTCCTCGTCTCAATCTAATTAGAAGATTCGTATAATATCTCAAAGACAATATTTGTTTTGTTTTTATATTGCTAATCTCCATAAAAATAATTATTTTGACCGGATAATCCGAAATTTCGTCTACTACTACTTCCTTTATTTTTGTCCTTGTGCACTTTCCAAAAAAATAATTTGTCAAATTCCTTTGAAAACAGTTTCCATTTTCTTCTTTTCTTCTGCTTTAATCTTATCCTTGCTTTCTTTAGTTAGTATTTTTTTCTGTTTTTGTCCCAATAATAATTTTCTAGTCTGATTCTGTTGTCCTCGCTCATCAACTTTTTTAGATACGCTTGCTTTTTTTCGTTAACAGCTACGCGGATTTCATCATTCCACCAAACATTACCAGTCATTCTTTCTACAATCGCAGTAGCACACTTTAATTCAACAAAAATTATCAGATTCCACACATAATTTTTTCAAGTTCACAGAGGACTGAGATAATATAATTAATTTTAACATTTTTGAAACGTCACATATTTAAAAAATTTAATAGAAATTTCTTACATTTTATGATTATAATTAACTTTGATGAAACTTATCACATAAAATTCATCGTAATTATACAGAATAAACGCTGAAAATTCCACGTTTCAGTTAATAATAAATAATTTCCGATTTTTAAACTGCCATATTTTTATTTGAATCATAAAATTTTATTGCTAATACTATGTGTATTAATGATACAATTTTATATCCAGCAACTTAGATAATTTTGTGATGTCAGAACGGTTTTATTGTATATGTACATACAATTTCGAGAATGATTAACCCCTCGTCTCAATCTTATTAGTAAGATTCTTATAATATCTAAAAGGCAATATTTCTTTCAAAGCTTAAAAATAGGTGTTTCCCCGTTGCTAAGGTGATTGCGAAACTTTCGACTTGTCGGCTCACAAAATTTGCTTACATGTACTTCCGAAATCTTTTGAAATTCCTTTGAAATATGGGTATAATAAGGAATTCTTCTAGATATAAGTAATTCCTATGAAATATTTTTAAATTAGTGCTAATAATCTTGAATTCCGTGAAACCATGAGAAATTCTCTGAAATAACTTGCAATCGCTTGCATTACGTAAAATCAAATCGTACATACAATATAAATTTTCCATGCAAAAATCTGTTTTTCCTCAAATGTAAATGATTACACGAATTGTGACATCAGTTTCAATTACAATTTTAAGCAAACATTTTTCTGTGCAACTGATTCTTATCAACTACATATATCACAGAAGTGCCAAGTTGACGCATTTATTGTAAGAGATAACAAATACGGTATAGATTATATAAGCGAATTAAGCAGTTAAATATTCTTCAGTAGGCTTTTCATCAAATTCTTCATTAACAAATTCATTAATTTATTCTATAATTAGAAAAGATGATGATTGTTTGCACTGTGCTCTTATCCTTGATGGTGACCCTCGATACTATTGGTGAATATGATTTAAAATTCAGAATAAAATAAAGAAATTTACTTGAAATTATTTATTACATTTATTCTATTGTATAGCTTTCCCCTAGAAAATAAGACAAAACAAACCACTTACATTAAGAAAAGAAAACTATAGCGTAGCAAATTTTACTTTCTATATTAATTATATATGCCAATAACTTCAATTTGAGCAATCCTCGAAGAAAATCGGACTGAAAGAAATACTTTCAACATATGGGTCTACATAAACAAAATTTGTATATTTTCTTATTTGTCTTTTTCAAGCCAATAATTCTGAGAAAAGAAATCTATGACACAATAAATTAAATTTTTATCATCACAATTTTACATGACGGGATTTGTTTACGAATTTTTGCGCGAAATGCGAATCTGAAGCTTTCAAATCGATACCTCGAAAAGTTTTCGAGATATTGATATTCTTATATTGAAATTAGATCCGCGTTATAAACAGTTGCCAAATCTGTTGGCATCTACTTTGAAAATTACAACCCCATGCAAAACTGATAACATAACAACATAGGACTATGTACTTCGTGAAAATTTTAACCACGTGTTTCTTTTTGCAGAATTAAGTTTACAGTTCGAGTGTTTGCCTAATGGCGATTCTATTCCTGGTGTTCCTCGTAGCAGACCTTCTTATTTTCCTGAACTGAATTCTCCAGAAAGGACTCTTCCTTTTGAAAGACCTCATTCTCCAGAAAGAATTCTTCCTATTGCCACAACGCATGCTTCTGCCAAACCTACTTCACCTGCCAAGCCTCTTCTTCGAGTCCGGTCCAGGTCTCCCCTTTCCAGGAAATCCTCTTACATACTTGGATTTAAACTTGAAGAACCCAGATTTGTTAGACTTATTCCCAAAAACAATCCGAATCGGATATTCGAATTTCGAAGATATACTTTTGCTTCCGATAAACCAATTCGAGTGAAAAGTAAAAAGCATGTTCTCAACCCTATGCCAGTCGATGAACAAATTGTATTATCAACGTCAAATGGTGACATTTGTGCAATATTCGAAAAATCAAGCAAACACCCGATTTTTCGTGGAATATTTTTACATGTTACTCCAACGGGAATACGAGCGAAAATTAACATGGACAGTGGCGCTTGTACAGTATTGACCGCAGAAGAAATAGCGGAATGTCCACTAGGCCCTTTCAATATAATCGCAAAGCATTTTACCGTCTTTCGCGTGTAAACCACAATTATTCACATTGAAAATTTGATTTGAAAAATTTTGTCATGGTGGTCGGTGAGCCAGAAAATGGCAGTTAATTGCTTTTTGACGAGCTTTGGGCACTATTAAAGTGTATACCAAAAGCTCAATTTTCTATATTATGTGGAACCTTGTTACATTAAATAAATATATTATTGTTTCCGTACATCGGAATTAATATGGTCTATTTGTATATTGCAAAATAAATTAAAAATTAAATTTGTGATTATTATTTATTTTTAGTTACTCTGTGCAATGTATACCACAACCCAATCCCATAATACTTTTGAAGCTTATCCTGCCTACTTAACACTAAAGACTTCTGACTACGGTCCTCAAATAGATTATTATTAGCCCTTTAGTATGAGTATGTTTATCGCCGGACGACTACACATTTCTGGGTAAGAAAGATTGGTAAATTAGCAACTTCATGTTGAATAAAATGTTTTGCCATTTTGACAAAACACTGTCACCTCTGCTTTGATTACTTTGACAAGCAAATGTTTCTCATGGTCCTAACATTCAATTTCAATGCGCATAACGTTTCCAGATTTCGGGTAAATAATTTGACTTTGGTTTCCTCGGAAAATAAAGTTTACTTCAACCACAGACTTCTTTCCTTCGTCTTCTTTCTTCTTATTATATTTCTTTCCTGGCTTGTAGGGATCCCTACAAGCAAGGTTCTGTAGGGACTGTCCAAATATTTTTCTACTTTATCGTGAGAACAAAATGATCTCTTTTCAAAAACAAAAACAAAGCTCCACAAAGATCGGATGAAAAAACCCCTTATGCCTATGCCTCCAATATTTATGGTAGGCTGTTTAAGCTAGACGTGAGTTCGTCATTGCTAGACTCCAGGCTATTGTCAAGAAATCGAGAATGTACCTGACCCTGCTAGACTCCAGAGATCTTTAAAAAATAACTCATCATGTTAACCAAGGGACTTAATTTTGCTACTATTTCGCTGGAACAGAAATAATGTTGGTCAAACCTCTCCCCTTTTCGAACGTCACGTGGAGGACGGGAAGGCGACCCTGTGACTAGCCACATAAATAATGTAGGGCACATACCTCACCCTTTTTAACGACACTTGGGGGGAGGCTCAATGTGACTGGTCACAGAAATCATGTTGGTAAAACCCCCACCCTTTTCCCACGTCACGTGAGGGGAAGGCATCCTGTGACTATTCGCACAAATAATAATAATAATAATATATATTATCAGAATAAAGAATTTATTTAACAGTTTATCTGATGAATATTCCACTGCTTCATTAACTTACATATTCGTTATCTTTTAGATTGAAGGCTTCCAGCCTGTCCTTCTGTGATGTTTACATTGTATAGGAGTCAGCTTCAGCGAAAAAAATTTTGTCATAAACTTTATAAACGCTGATGTCACCATTTACGTAATCTTTTACGTCTTAGCAAAAGCTGGCTTGCGGATGGAAAATTTATATTGTGTTTTAGAAACTACTCAGAGAAAAAGAAATTATCAGAGAATCATATCATCGTTCTCTGCAATTGGAGAAAATTTTATTACTGAAAGATTATTACTAGTAGCACTTTTGCATCTCCTGGATATTAGTGGATACAATTTTTTTTCCCCCTCAACAATCCGAAATGTATTTTTTTATTTATACGTATAATTATGTTGTGGCACCTTAACATGCTTCAGGGACGCCAAGCTAGTGGGGGCATAAACGGTTTTTCTGGCTGCTAATACATACCAGTCCGTCACTGGTGTTAAATAAGTTTTAGTTCGTTTACGATAGCCTAAGCTACTTCAGAGACGATTTATAAGCAAGAACATAGTTTGATTTTTGTTTCTTTACATGCTTTACGTTCTACTCCACTTTGCTCAGTGTTGTTTCCCGTGGCGAAGTTGACAATGTGACGTAGTAGATGGCGTCAGAATTATTCTACGCAGTAAAACGAAACTAATTGAGGCAAATTGAGAAAAATAAACTAGGAGTCCCTGTAAATCTCGCTTTGCGGCGATCACGAATTATTGAAGCGGGTTCTGATTTCACGTAAATTATTGAGAAGTAATATATAATCTTAAAATATCCTATCCTCCCGATTTTAGCGAAATATTTTCAGGGGAGCCAAATCGTAGTGTATTCATCAGCAGAAATAAATTTCAGAGCGTCAGCCAATTCATTCAAATTTAACAGGTTCGACGTAGAAGTCAAATTCGCCTAAATTCGTCAGCGCGAAAACAGTTAAAAACTGGCCCATTCAATTGACTTCGTAAGATATAAGCAACTTATACACTTGGAATGGCTTGTTCGAGGCTTGAGGCTCGAGGCATGCAATTTTTATCAATTTTTTTCGAAATTACCTTGACCACATTCAATTCGCGCTGGGTCAGTTAGCGTTTCAAAGAATCATAAAGCAAGATGAGGAAGATTTACAAAATTGTAATACGCTGCAATTTGCCCAGATTAATTTTGTTGTTACTGGTGATGCTAGCACCCGTAAAACTTTCGCCGAAATATGTTCATCTTTTAAACGATTGAAAAGTTATCTCAAACACATTCGATCTTCTGTCTCCTTTTTTCGTTAAACTGTGCAAGTTCAAAAACCAGAATCATAACTATTTTGTTTTGTAGTTTTTTTCAATTTTTAATCTTCAATCTATTATGTTGTAACTGTTTGATTTTCAGTTGAAGATTTAATAGAATGAACCATTTACAAAAGAGAAATGTTTGACTGAAAGATTTCAAGAATCAGTAATAATTTTAAATGAACTGTTAGAAATTAAACGATTTTAAATTAAAAAGATAATAACTAAGTTGTTCAAAATCAAAATAGGTGAAAATAAATATATCTAAAAATGACAACCCGTGAACTGAATAATCGTTTAGTTTTAAAAAGTTTAATCAACACTACAAAATTCTTAATTTCCGAGCAATTCAAATTTACTTAAAATAATTAAAATTTTTAAAAGTTTGAGTATAAAAAAGTTGTAATATCACAACTATTAGTAATTATAATTTTTTTTAGTTTTGAATGAAGTTTGAATTCGTTTAATTTTCAACGCTTCGTCGTAGAAATCTAGTTATTTCAAATGTTTCCCATTTGAAATTACTTCATTCTTGAGGTTTTTCAGAATAATTTAATTTCAAGTCTTCTTAATTCAAATTTTTTCTATTTTGAATGACGTAAATGACGGTAAATTTGTTTCTTGATCTTGGAAATTTTTTTCAACACTTTTCATTACAAATAATACATTTTCAACTCCTCTCTGATGCAATCGTCTAATTTTCAAAACTGCTGTCTGAAATTTTTCAATGTTGAGAGCTATTGATTGCAAATTTTGGAATTTTAAATGCTTTGAAGTCATTATTATTTAATCTGAAACGATTTCATCTAGAAATAATACAAGTTTAATTCTATTTTATTTTGTTCGAAATATTGCCTTTTTCGTAATTTTAACAAGTCTGAAATTCTCTATTTGTCACGTTTTTAATACAAAATCGTGCAAAATATTTGGTTTAAATTTGCACTGCTTTTAATTTAAAATTATGAAATGTTATTTTGAAAATTAGGAAAACTCTTATTATTCAAAACTTTGTTTAATAATTTAATAATAACTTGGAATGAAGGATTTGTTCACTATAAGTGTATTTGGGCATTATTTCCTTGAATTTCAAAAGCTATTCGATAAAATAATACAATAGGTAGAAACAAATTATAGATTTTATTATTCCATTAAATAGTTTCTGAAAATGAAAATTAACAGCTATGATAATAATTTTTTTCCCATTACTAACAAAATAATTTGGTGTCCCCGTATATGATTCAAATATGAATTATAAGTTATTCCTTCTTTTATGAACAATTTCAGATGCATAATTAGTTGCTGAATTTATTTTAAAACCCAACGCTATTGCAAGTTTTGAAATAAAAGTTATTGAGCTTTCAAAATTATTTTACAATATTTAGTTGGTTATTAGGAATAAAGCAGTTTTGGAGCTGGCTCCTTTCCAATTTTTTTATAGGTGGAAATTATTGAATTTTCAATAATTTTTTGGTATTCTCAGACACTTTCGTGATTTAATCGATGTTAGGATTTTCGAAACGTCACTTATTTTTTAAATTTAATAGAATTCTTTCTAAGTTTAACTTTAACTTTCTAAGTTTATAATCGACGGTGGTAGCACTGATGACATCAGATTCGTTATATGCGGTCAAAACTAAAAAAATTCGAGATTTTTAATTAATAGTAAATGATTTCCTTCAAATCCATAAAAATACCTTGAACATCCTCAAAATCTTTGGAATCCTTTATTATCCTTTTGAATATTTTGAGACCACTTTGAGTCTTTAAAATCTGATGAAATTTGATGAAATATTTTTCAAATTCCTTCAATAGCATGGAAATAAGTTGAAATTTCTTTAAAATACTGGAATAATAAGGAATCCTTTTATTTATTAGCAATTCCCATGGAATACTTTTAAGTCCATGGAAATACTTTAAAATTTGGCAAAACCCTAACAAATTCTCTGGAATAACTTGGAATCGCTTTGCAATATCTGAAATTAAATACAATTTTTTTAATCCCGTGAAATCTCTTGAGATCATGACATTTTTTTTGAGCTTGATTAAAATCTTATGAAATTTGCTTGAATTATTTCAAATCTGTTGAAAACCTCAAAATCTTTAAAATCTTCCAATCTTCAAATATATGTTCAGAAAAAACTTAAATCACACCAGTTAAATGTTCACCACATTTCTAGCGGTGAACACTGCATGATAAAAAGTCGACTGATAATCGACTTTAGAGGAACATGCTTTTGTTCCAAGATTAGTTCTTTTGGACTTTTATCTTTTCAATTCTTTTAACATATTTTGTAGAATTTATATTAGTGTTTTAATATTCAAGCTGGTCGTAATTGTATTTCGCGCCTCTTCCTCAAGATCATAATGTAGTGCCCGGACTATGCACCGATGTCGCCACATTTTTCAAAATAACAAACGAAAACTTTCCAGCCAATCTGTCCCACCACCCTAGACCATACTCTCATTCTCTTATTTTGTGCCGATAGCGCCTTA
>CAKNWT010334497.1:0-12639 GCA_932066315.1 Andricus coriarius
CCCCCCTGTTCCCACTATGTCATGGTGTTCACAGCTACGATCTTTGCCGTAAAAGCTGTATAATTTTATAATTGAGGGATATTGAAGTTCATGAGGGAATCTGTTTGAACTTTTTTTCTGTTTTATTTAAATTTGGGTTTCAAAAATTTATAAATGTTTAGGCATGCATAGAGAAATGTGGTAAAAGAGAAAAAAGAAGAAATGTAGAATTCAAGCCGAGCTCATTCTTTTTTGAAACATGAGCAAAAAATTAATACTCACTAAGAAGAATGTTAACGTTCCTACGGATAGATACTTACACGGGGGTGAAGCCAGCATAGGAACTTCCGGTAGCAAATCTGACTTCCGGCCCAGTTAGATCTGGGGTCCTTTCTAGGGACTTTATAAAGATTCAGTTTGCGAAAATGTAGTGAACTTTGAAATCGTTAGTATGGTAGCACTGAAAACTGACAGTTAAAACCATCATGGTGGAAAACGTTGAAGATTGACGCTTTTTTTTACCCAAATTCTTAGACTTCCCAATACACATAATCCTGTAAAATCAAGTATCTTGTATCAAGTCTCACGACTTCAGAATTGTCCAGGCCGGTTATGAAAAATGTAACATAACCTCTAAATTGTGTCATGTTACTGTTTGATTAGGGTTTTTTTCCTACGAGAACCTTCATAATACTTCTTCAAATCCACGACAAAATAAAAAGTAATCATACAGTGATTTTTGCCGAATAGAAACCCATGGTCAGAATCTTTTTTTTATTGTTTTTTAAAATAATTGTTATCAAATTCACTTTCCCAATAATGTTGTCAATAATTTGTAATGCCAATTATTGATGTTATTGTGTACTTCAATTGTTGTATGTAATGATATCAATAAACGGTATTAAAAATTATTGCCAACATTATTAAGTCCAATATTTCAATTTTGATTATCCCGCCTGCACGGCCACTTGCGATTTTAGTTCCCCCTTTTTTCACATGAGCGCACGTGTCACTCCATAAGCGGCCATATTGTAAATATTTGCTTCCAATTTTTATCACGAGGCTTCACCCCCGTGGATACTTATATCCATGGTAACGACCTCTACTTCTACCCCCTGGAATATTTCTGTCGTTGTTTTTATTGCGGTATCTGTTGTGAAAAAAAAAAAAATAATGAAATAAGTTTATTTTTCATTGACACACACACACACTACCACACCAGTAAACATACGTTAATGACTCTATATAACAGGATTTCATTAAATTTTCCCGTTATCCAAATTTCCCCAAAATATTGAAACACAGTTTTGCAACTGTATGAAGGTCAGGATTATTATGATTTTGTAGCGATGTAAATCGACACCCTGACTTGTCGGTTATTCATTTAGATACGCTAGTTTACTGGCCTCGTCCTATTTGGAAAAAATTCTTCCCCTCACCTGCTACTTCCTGCTGTTGTTGCTGCTGTTGTTTTTGTTGTTGCTGCTGTTGTTTTTGTTGTTGCTCTTATTGTTGATGTTGGTGTTCTTTATCTTGCTGGTTCTGCTACTGCTGGTTCTGATACTGTTCACTAGCTGCAGCGCCATCTCCAACTGGCTGTATCATTTCTTCTTCTTCATTCCTCTCAGTCTCTGTTTCGGGATGACGTAACCTCTCGGTATCGGCTACATCAGGGCTCACCACTTTTAGCAGGTACTGACTGACACGACAAGTGCATGACTGCCGCCAATTTTTTCTGTCATTTTTTTCTTCGGTTTCCAGGAATCCTGTAAAGGGTTAGGGTCGTTACGGGCACGGCTCGTTGTGGCACATTGTTCACACCGAAGGGGGCATGTTCTCGGGCCTATTTTACCTAGTCTCGCGACTGCCACGGACAATATTTGCAGTCACTGACTGCCTTTTGGTGAGCCCTGGGCTACATCAACCAAATCTATTAGGTTTTCGTTTTCTGTGAAATATAGATATTATTTTGTAAAAAAAATTTTTTTTTTTCCACCTCAATAGAATAAAAAATTTGTTGAAAATCTCGTGCAAAATTTAATTGTTTTATGTGGATTTACTAAGATTTCAAAATATTTCGAAATTTTTGAAGATTTTTAAATATTTCAAAGATTTTTCACGATTTAGAAAAAAATCACAAAGATTTTAAAACATTTCAAGGATTTCAATAATGATTTTTTTTAATATTAAAAACATTTCACCGAGATTTTACGACATCCAAATAAAAATCACAAAGATTCCAAAATATTTAAATGATTTCATAAAGGTTTTTTAATATTTTAAAGAATTTACAAATCTTTCAAAGAAAAATCCCAAAGATTTACAAAAATCCCATACATTTTCAATTTCTTCAATGATTTGACACAGGCTTCAAACATTTTACAAATATTTTTAAGATTTCAAAATATTTTAAAGATTTCGAAGATTTCGTAAAGATTTCAAACATTTCAAAACATTTTAAAGATCTCTATATTAGATTTTGTTGTTTATATTCTCTTTTAAAACTCTTAAGAATGTACAGACAATTTTAAACAAGAATATCGTAATAAAAATGTTTTATTCTTCATACTCTTTTGAAATGCTAAAAGTGTATGAATAATTTTATTGATTTAAATTTAAAAAACTTTCTTTATTTATTGAAAAAAAGAGAAAATGCCTATTTTCTTAGACTAAATTTAACAAAATTATTCATTCGTTTTTTTTAAACACGAATATCATAAGAAACAAGATTTAAAAAAAACATTTCACAAAGATTTTAAAATATTTTAATGATTTTTATAAAGGTTTTAAAGATTTCACAAATATCTTTAAGATTTTAAAAGATTTGGATGGTTCGAGTGATTTCAAAAAGATTCAAATGCCAACATTTTTATCACATTTTAGTTCAGGTATTTTCTTCATATTTTAGAATACATTTTAAAACTCTCAAAAATGAGCAGAGAATTTCAAAAAAAATATCGTAAAAGAATGTTTTAATTTTTAAACTGTTTCAAAATAATAATAGAAGTGAATAAATCATTTTGTTGAATCAAACGTAAATAAGTTTACTTTATTTTTTCAACGAAAATGAAAATGAACGAAATTTTTGTATGATATTTTCCTTTAAAATTATCTGTACATTTTTAAGTGTTACAAAAGTTTATCACATTTTTAGTAGTTAAATTTTTTCTTTTAAAGATTCATTTTCATTTTTATTATTTATATATATATATTTTTTAAAGTTGATTTTGTCGAAATTTTTTATTCTATTATTATTTTGATACATGGCTTTATTAGATTCACTGTTTATACTTTCTACACTGTTTATATTTTAGAAGTTTATTTAGTTGAAAAAGTTTTTTCATTCATTCTTTTTTTTCGTTGATGGAATGAAATAAATTTTTTTTTCACATAGAATTTAACAAAACATTATTCAGTCACTTTTATTATATTGAAAAAGTATGAAGATTATAACTTTTACGGGATACTTGTATAAAACAATCTGTACATTCTCAGTTGGTTTTACCTTTTGATATATTCAAAACTTAATTTTGTTATTGTAAAATATTAGAAAAATTGTAATTATTTTTGACGATATATTTGTTCACATATTGCTTAAATGTTAATCAAAACATCACACGTGATGATGTCTAGAAAATTATTGGTTAATTTTTTCTGAAATTTTCATTGAAGTTTGTCTTATTTTTCAGAACCTTGTTTGGCAGCAGGCTCTCCATAAATTATATTTAATTTTTTTCCATAACTTTTTATATAAATTGGTTCTGAAGATTATTCAGATGAAAAAGAAATAGCTTTTGTGAAAAGACTTCCCTTGAAATTTTTCTTTTGCTTTGATTAATGTTTCCGTTTCCAGCATGTTGAAACCTGTTTTACCTGAAAAATATACCTGAAAAACCGGTTTATACAAAATAACCCCCACTAAATCGGTTTAAGCATCGTCAGCTCCCTCCTCTCTTACGTACACACATTCCAATAGTTTTTTCTTCCAAGAGGAAGATCAGTATATCCAACACCCTATACATATGAACCAGCAGACATAAAAAATTATTTTCATCTTTGACATTTTTTCCTCGTACAAGACCAGTATTGGAGATTAATTGCAGACTTATTTTTCAGATTAATAAATGACATAGAAAATTTCTCCTTTTGCAATGAAGTGTTCGCACTAATAAATATTTAATCAGAATTATTCTTTACTTCCTGCATACAGTTTTCAAACATTTTTTGTATTATTCGGCGTTCAAAATTTTTTTGAGTCTAGAAAAATATTTAGTATCAATTAAAATTAAAGAAAACATGACAGGAATAACAATACGGAAAATTCGCACCGGGAAATTAGTCTCGAAATTATTTTTAGTTGTGAATTTTGCCTACGCAGCGGAACAATACTTTCACAGAAACTAGATAACATTTTATGACAGATGAAAAAATTAGCTTTCATGGTAACGCCCTTCCTTAAAAATTTGTTGTTTTTATTAATGTTTCCGTTTTTATTATTTTCAATCCTGCTTTGCACTTGAAAAATTTGTTTATATAAAATACATAATCATAAACCTGCAGATAATAGGAGACTGTTTTTACATTTAGCGGATAGCTAGAAAATGCCGCCACTTATTCCTTTACAGCAGGGATGCTTTATACCTGAAAAGCCGGTTTATACCAGTCACACCCTCACTAAACACGTTTATGTAATTTATGGAAAACATGAGTTCTTTTGTGTAAATTACATGACATAGGGATTCTTTTATGCGATTTGTGGAAAATACGTGTTCTTTTGTGTGATTTCCAGGAAATACGAATTCTTTTGTATTTTTTATATGAAACACGTGTTCTTTTGTGTAATTTCTAGGAAACACATACTTCTATCCTTTGTTTGCCTGTTAAAAAAAAACTAGTTTTATTCGCATTCGTGGCATAACGGTTATTCCCACGCTCACATCATATGGCTCTCCCCCACCAAACAATGCGCTCCCTCACTCACCATACATTTTACATACATAAACTGACGCATTGTGCCACGTTGAATCAGTTAAGTTTTTACATCTAAACGAGCTCCTATCTCGCAAGTTAACACTGATTCAGGAGAGATAGAATCGTCGTTGGTCTTTGATTTTTCAAAGTCCACGGCAACTCAATATGTCGAAGTTTCGTCCGAGACTCACTAATTAAACTGTTCCTGAACCACCAAACATAAAAAGGAACAAACCCAAGTCATCGCCTCTCAAAAAAGTACTTGCTAAAGCTGCTCTTAAACGCTTGGTTATGATGTCTACAAACCTCACGAAGAGAACCACGCAACGAATGATTATACCTGTAAACCATTGAATTGGGTAAATACACGCTTGTGTTTACGACCGCTCACGGCAACTAAGCGGTACTTCTGAGGGACAGCAAGGAACGCAACGACGAGACTAACAATGTCATATAGATTCTTTTGTGTAATGTATAGGAGACACGTGTACTTTTGTGTAATTTGCCGATAAAATTAGGATTCTTTTGTATGATTTCTGATCGACAAGTGTTCTTTTGTCCACTTTTCATGACATATGGATTCCTTTGTATGATTTCAATGGAACACCTGGTCTATTGTGTAATTTCTAATTCTTTTGTGTGATTTATAGGAGACACGTGTACTTTTGTGTAATTTTCCGATAAAATTAGGATTCTGTTGTATGATTTCTGATAGACATTTGTTCTTTTGACCACTTTTAATGTGATATGGATTCCTTTGTATGATTTCAATGGAACACCTGGTCTATTGGGTAATTTCTAATTCTTTTGTGTGATTTATAGGACACACGTGTCCTTTTATGTATTTTTCGTGAAAATTAGGATTATTTAGTATGATTTATGATAGACAGGTGTTCTTTTGCCCGATTTCATGACAGATGGATTATTTCGTATGATTTCTATAAAATATCGGGTCTATTGTGTAATTTCTAGGAAATACGATATTATATTCCTTTTTCACATGTGTCACATATCGGTTATTCCCACGCTCGCCATATATGGTTCTCCCCACTCAACAAAGAATGCTATCCCCACTCCTTAAATAGTTCCCATATATAAAACCATGTGAGGAACCTCTTTGAATCAGTTGAGATTTTATATCTGAACGAAAAGTGTATAGTCCCGAAATAATTCTTCAGAAGTCTAGTTTCGAAGGACTAAAAAATGTTATTGTGTGTATCGATGAAAGGTTCATGAGGATTCAACGATTATTGAAAGACGTAGAAATATGTAAAGATTTTTGAATTGAAACTATTGTAAATTATTTAGTCTCGGAAAATATAAACGCACCGAATGAAGAATTAATCCATCAGATAATTAAGTTTAAATATGCATACTTCAAAAGTCAGGTTCAAACAAAACTTGACAAGCAATTCGTCGAATTGTATTTTGAAATCGTTTTATGGAACTGACAACAATCTTAATTTCATACATTGTTGGCGAGGTTGAACTTATTTTTTCTACACGTACTTAATTAAATGTATTCTGTTGAAAAGTTAATAAAAACATATATGGAATTATAATTAAAAACAATGTGTATATTTACTACCTGTCATTTAGAATAGTTTAGGATTATTTCAAGTTTTTAATCAGTAAATTGAATGTTATACATACCTTTTAAGTAATTGTAGCTTTATTGTTATTTTAACACTCATTTTTCAACCTTAATATAAAATAAGATTAGGATAATTAATTTGCGCTCTAATTAGTTCTCACCTTTTCCAACTCGATAGTTTACATTCTCTACTCTTAGACTAACAGGGAGGGGGTGGGGCCCCCTCCCCTTTTTGAGGTGAAACGTTTCCATTTATGAAAAATCGCAGGTGCACACAGGGAGGGGGTGGGGCCCCTCCCCTTTTCCAGCTAAGAATTATCCATTCGATAAAATCATGTGAGGCACCTCCCCCTTTTCCAACTCGGAATAATTCATTCGATCAATTGGGACAATCGCCATTTTGTTTTTAGGTCACGCCCCCTTAATGAACACCATTTTTTTAGCTAACGCCCCCTTTATGACCTCCATTTTGGTGTTAGGCCACGCCCCTCGACCAATCAGGAGAGGTCACGCCCCTCGTCTACCCCCACCCCTCCTTTTAGGCCACGCCTATCACCTATCAGAGCCCGTCCTATAGCTCTGTATATCTACTTACGACTTTAAATTTTTTTGCTATGTACGGCACTGATCTTATATAAACTGCCACCTGACTTTTAGAATAAAATAAGGAAAACCTACCTAATACTTATGGTTGTACGTCGTCCTGGGTTTGATATAATGTGACGTGCCACGAGAAAAGGGACCTAACGCGCCAAAAGAGTATTTTACAAGGCTTTAAAACATATATTTTGTTCATTAAAATCGGTGAAACCGTTTTCAAGAAAAAGCACTTTTTTGATTTTGCTTTCCCCCTCCATATCTTCCACAAAAATCGGATTTTGAAGTTGAAACTTGGTGGAGTTTCATACCATGTGAACACAAACTTATGACATTAATTTCAGCTTCATACGCGCGAGGTCCGATTTCACATGCTCATTCCGCTAAGCCCTTTTATATATTTGTAATCGTATTGATTCGTAGGTTCTGATTTTGTAACTTTCAAGTCTATCATTTCAAAATTGAAAACAATAGTTATTTTTGTATTTCAAGCTCATAAATGTTGCCTCGGCTATTACCCCTGCAGCTTATCCATTAAAACTTGCTACAGGAACTCTATCTACGTAGGTCATTGGTTAGAATACCCTGTCGGACCGGCCGAACGCAAGCATTGCGCTATAGCGTAATGGTAAAGTAATGGTAAAGTAATGTTAAAGTAATATGGCATTATAATTATTGAAAAAAGCTATAATATAATAATACGTTAAAATGTACGTTAAATGATCATGCCGTAATTGCAACAAGTTTCTTTTTCAGCGTTAAAAAATGAAAAAATAGTGTGTCTGTCATTGCAGTTTGCTAATGGGAGCTTCAAGCGAGTTGCCAATATGCAGGGGCCCTACTTTAATTACAGCCACTTTGTTTTTTTATTATTTAACGCTGAAAAAGCAACTTGTTGCAATTACGGCATGATCATTTAACGTGAATTTTAACGTATTATTATAGTTTCACCAGTTTACATATTTGTTTTGCTTCTTTCAATAATTATAATGCCATTTTACTTTAACATTACTTTACCATTACTTTACCATTACGCTATAGCGTAATGCTTGCGTTCGGCCGGTGCGCCGGAGTATATAGGAATAAACTAATAAAATACAGCCATAAATAGGCCCAAGGTAACCGACCATCTTAAGCAGGGGCCCTTTGTCCGTAAGAACGTCCGAATCACAAAATTAAAAAAATAAATTTTATTATTAGGGACTTTAAAACAGGATATTTGGAATCTACAAATTTTTGTGACTCCAGACATATGTGATTTGTCTAAAACAAGTTGAAAAGTTTGTAAGCAATAAATTCCAAAGTAAATTATTCCATATATTTAACTTCTTGACATTCAAACATTTTTAAATAAATTACATATGTCTGGAATTACAAAAACTTGCAGATTCCAAATAACCTATTTTCAAATAGCTAATTGTAAAATATATATATTTTTAAAATTTGTAAAATATTTGCCTGGTTACGAACAAATGATCCCTCTGTCGGCAACTATTCGGGTGAAATATGGTTTGTAGGCATCATAAAACCACACCCTACATCTAAGAACATAATGCTAATAGTTCTGAACTCATAAGTTATTCCAGTTCTTTCATATACACATATACAGGGCGTCCATGCAGGGGCTTACCAACAAGTATGCAACCCACCATACACGGACATAAGGTTAGCATTGTCGTGTGAGACAGGTTGCATAATTTTTGGTAAGCCCCAGCGTGGACACCCTGTATATCTCTCAACGTCATGATTGCGCTTACCTCCTAGGGTTGCATGTGTGTAAATTGTGTCGGTGTTGGACAAGCTCTGAGCGCAAGTCGCCTGTACTTCGCTCAGACAATTTTCAAAATGAATTCTTTAACAATAAAATTTACGTAGATACAGTGAAAAGTACATATTAAAACAGCTTTTTATACGGTTAAAAATAATATCAAATCGAAAACACCTATATGTTCATACTTAATATGAAGTCTAAAATAAGATTTTCATTAACATTCATAATGTTATTTAACTAAGCTTAATGGCTTAAAATGAGATTTGTATTTGAACTCTTATAATAAATATGTAATTTGGATAAATCTTACCAAAAAAGTGATGTCATCGATGCATTCTGAAAATATGTAAGTAAAGTTCCCCTCCAAAATCAAAGCCGGGAAATGACGGGAATTAGTGTAGGACGTTCATTTATAAAAAATTAGAATGCGCGGTATATGTGCTTCATTGCACTTACACATTTTAGAATGAAATAGAACCTCATGGGCCCGCTCCGCGCGCGTTCAATTAATTTACATGCAATTATTTTGTTTAGAAATTAACTCCCATAAAATACTCTGAAATTTATTATTCCTACAATAAATTTTATTTTTACACGGCTTCGTATGGACACCCTCTCATGATGCAGAATAAATAATTGTGCAACTCTAAACATTTCCATGCAACTTTGCAAAAAACTTCTAAAATGTCGGCGCGTACAAATTTTCATAGAAATACATAGTAAATAATCTCGACTCAAGAAGAGTTCAGATGTCAAGCCATTTCGAGTGCGCATGTCACTCAGATGGGTGACCATCTGCGACGTACGACCGGGCTGTGCATTCACTGCGTTTTAACTATGTAATGTTGGGCGGGAGATTTGACACCATGGATGACTGTATGCATTCGATGGGTGCACTGCTGGAAATACGTTGAAATTTCAACCACTTTTCAACCACTTTTGTGGTTGAAATCTCGTTCATCCACGGAGTTGAAATAAAATTCATCCAAATGTGGTTGAAAATTCAATAAGACGTTTGCGCATACACAATGCGCCTTCATATTTCTGGCCAGGCCAGACCCCAACGAGACAAAGTTCCACGAGGAGTTATTTCGTACGTGTGTGTCGTGAGATCCATGAAATTAATAAAGGACACATAATATTCAGGAAAAGAATAAAACAAAAGGTACGTTGGACTAATGTTATCATAATGGGAAAATTTCATTCAGACTATTGGTACTAACTGCTGTATGCTTTTTTAGGTTATGTTTACAAAAACGAGTGTTGGAAAGTTTTCTTAGGCGCGCAACTCATTATGGTAATATAATTCCAACGGACCTTTTGTTTTTCTTCTTTAAAGCTGCTTATTTTCCTAAATATTATATGCACTTTGTTAATCTCATGGATTACACGACACAAACGTACGAAATAACTCACTGATTCCTTATCAGAATTCTTTCGGTACAGTTAGTGAATTTCAAAGCGCATTATTTTTCCGGAATCTTCATGGGTTTTCTTTAAGATTTTTGAAAAATTATAAATGCCTTGAAATTCAATAATTGTGCCGAAAAAGTGTTTTCTCGTTACTGAAATTTCAATTAAATGTGGTTGAGATTTCAACTGCATGCTTGAAATTTCAATTACTCGTGTAGCTAATTTTTCATTCACAAGTAGTTGAAATTTCAACAACGGTAATTGTATAAAACTGCAACCACATGTGGTTGAAAATTCAACCAAATATTTCCAACAGTGTAGGGTCGAATGCACGTTTCCTCTCCTGTCCCTGGCGGACCGAATGAACGGAACGGATACGCTACAGCGTATCCGTAAAGTATCCACATCGTATCCTCTCCGTATCATGAAAGAAAAACTCATTAAAAAAGGAAGATGAACATTTAACTTGTTGAAATTCGGATTCTACGTGAAATTTTGCGTTAGAAGGTCACGGAGTAATTTTAATAGTCTTTCTTGGAACGATAAAAACTTAACAAAAATATAATACTTATCGACAATGTGGGCTGAAGGCGACTTCAAGCGCATCCATAATCTTTTAGGCAGTACTGCTTAAACGATTATGGATGCTTGATTATCGACGCTTGAAGTCGCCTTCAACCCACGTTGTCGATAGGTATTATATTTTTTTTTTTAATTTTTATCGTTGCAAGAAAAACTATTTCAATTACTCCGTGACCTTCAAACGCAAAATTTCACGTAGAATCCGAATTTCAACAAATTAAATGTTCATCTTCCTTTTTTAATTTGTTTTTCTTCCATGATACGGAGAGGATACGATGTGGATACTTTAAGGATACGCTATAGCGTATCCGTTCCGTTCATTCGGTCCGCTAGGGGTGGCCACATCTCCAGGCAAATGCGAGTACTTCTAATAAAGTCGCATGCAGCCGTGGGTTATCACTGGTTGTGATTAATTTTATACAGTAATTTTAAGCCCATACACAGTGAAGTGCAGTCGTATGGCGGTATATGTTCTCATGCTAAAGAACTTAAGTGATGGTTTAGCAACTAGTCCGGGAGCTGGGTATATTCCCGTATGCATTGAGAGTGCCCCGACTAAAAACCTGTCATTCTTATGTATTTTGATCCCCTGAATCCGAATCCACAACTAGATTTTTCGAAAAAGTGGTAGAAATTTGTTTAATGTGCAATTGTTTAAACAAATTATCAAAAAATGTTTTTTTCAAGAGGTCAAATTTTTTTTACCTAATACGGCCTATTCTAAGACGAAAAGGTCCCTTGCAATTTTTTCATGAAATGCATACTTCGTAAGCCATACATTTTTTAAGGTCGAAAATTTAACGTTTTTCATTAACTTTGAGTGTTAATAACTTTTGATCCAGTCAATATTTCTTAAAACGGAAAGAAGCTTCTTATTCTGCAAATCTTCATCTACAAATTGATATAGTCAAACATTATAATAGATCAACCGCAGACGTACTTTTTCCAATTAACAACAACGCCTTTTCGGCTATCTATACGGCGCGCGTCTTAGTGGACCTCTAAAAAAATTTTTTTTTTAACGGGACAAATTTTTTTAGATAATATGGCCTATTTCAAGACGATAAAGTCTTGGAGTTTTCTCATAGAATGCAAATTTCAAAAGTTATAAATTTTCTCAATTGAAAATGTAACGTTTTTCACTAATTTTGAGTTCTAATAACTTTTGATCTAATCAATATTTCTTACATGGAAACAGCTGTTTATTCTCTGAATCTGCATCTACAAACTGATGTAAGTAGTTCAACACTATCATTTATAACTCGTAAACCGATTTTTCGCAAGTAACAAAAAGGCTTTTTCGGTGATTCATATCCATGGATTCCACTATATCGAAATTATTATCTGTAAGATCGGCTTGTACAATGATTTAAGATAACAATTACAATCATGTTAACATTTATAATAATTTTCAATAATCAATATAATTATTGTAATATTTTACAAAATAATTAATATAATTATTACAATAATTACTATATGTATCGTTATAATATACGTTGTTTAAAAATTAATATAATTGCGAAACTGCTGAACAATTTTATGTTTTCCACTTTCAAGTAAAAAATTTGAATCTTCCTTTCGATTCATAGCTCGTAAATATACCGCGAATTCGAGAACTCCGTTGTTCACTTGTTTACAGCATTTGTGCTATGAGCATGTCCAAACGTGCAGTTGACTAGTAGCTCACCATCTGACTGGGTCAGATTATACTAGCAAAGTGGGTGGTAAA
>CAKNWT010334504.1:0-15330 GCA_932066315.1 Andricus coriarius
CTGCAAAGAATTCTACTTAGAATATTTCGTTTCAAAAGTGACAACATGAGAGCATTTATTAACACCGCAATACCTCTTTAACTTCTTCTTCAAAACCTATTTTTCTTTCCTTTCCGAATGAATCTCATCGAAAAGTTTTCTCTTCTGTGGCGAGAAGTCTGCAGATTCAATATTTTTGAATAGGAAACGAGTGCTCGGTCGAGTCTTGACCTTCTTTTTTGGGGTGCTAGTCATCACAGGCGCAGTAGAGTTCCCAAGCCTTGATGGACTGATGCTTACGTGTGCATTTATTTCTTTTTATTCTGCAGGTTCCGAGTTAATATTCAGATCCTTCTGAATTTCTGCATGTATTTCCTTTTCTTCTGCAGGTCCCGGGTTAATATTCAGATCCTTCTGCATTTCTGCATTTATATTGGACTTCTCCTTCAATTCCGGGTCAATATTCAAGTCTTCCTTCGAAATAAAATTTAATCATACAGTAGTTATTAAGTTAAGCTTCAAAAGAATTGTTCTTTTCATGAATTTATTCAGATTTTTCTGATTTTATAAGAATAATTATTTTAAAAGTTCAAATTCAGGTGCGACATGTAAAAGATTTCAAAGAAATATTTTGCGATATTACTTAAAAATTTTAGAAACAATTTGAGTAAGTTTAAGAGATATTTGGAAGTTTTGAAGCGATTCAAAAATAATTAAAACTTGTAAAGATATTTTAAGAATTTTGTAAGGTTTTGAAAAAATGGAAAAAATTCTGTAGGTTCCCACGAAAAGTTGAAATGATTTCTTATTTTAAAAACTTAATTTTAAGAGAATATTTAAAAAAATGTCAAAACATGAAAAATTTAAATAATTTTAAAAGATTGGAAGGTTTAGAAATTCTGAAAAGATTAAAAAAAGAATTGTCTTAAGATCCATGTGGACATTTTAAATGAATTTTTATTGTGAAAAATGAATTTGAGGAGAAAATTGTAAAAGACTTCAAAATATTTCAAACGATTTCCTGAAATTTCAAAAAAGAGTAATATTCTATACATAGAAGATTTTTAAACAAAATGTTTTAATTTTGTAAGATTAAAAAATCAAAAAAAATCGAGTAAATTTAAGAAATAAATAAGATTTGAATAAATTCCAAAAAAATCTTAAACTTTAAAAGATTTGAAAAAGTGTAGATTTTTAAAGATGAAAAAAATTTAAAGCTTTAAAAGAATTAGAAAGGTTTCAAGAGAAGAAACAAATTTTCTTTACATTCCTGGAATAATTTAGAAGATTTTAAAGTTTTTTTTTATATTTTGAATGATTTTTCAGGAATTTTTTGTAAATTCGAGTCAACCAAAAATATTTTAAGGAATTTTAGAGGTTTTTAATAGAGTACAATTATTTTGAAACTTGCAAAAGTTTCTGAAAAGTTATGAAACATTTTCTCATTCTTTCAGAACTTTTAAAAGTCCTCAATATCTTTTTAAAGGGTTTGATTTTTTATGCCAGAAAAATAAAATGAAAAACAATCAACACGAGAAACTACTTACTTTTAAAGCTTTTACATTTAAAGACTTGCAATGTCTTTGAATTTGAAATCAATTAATTTCTACGAAAAAAGACGAATTTTCAACTAAAAAATAATTTTGAATAATTAAAAAGTTAAAATAAGAAGTTGCAATAATTTTTGACAAAAGAGTTTAACTTTTAACTTTTAAGTAATGTCATTTCTAACCTAAAAGATGAATTATCAACTAAAATGATAAATATTTAATTGGAATACTTGAATTTTCACCGACAAGAAGAGTAACTTTTAAAGAAAAAGATAATTTTCTATTAAAAAAATCAATTTTTGAACAAAATACGTGTATTTTAAACAAGATAGTTGTATTCTCTATTAAAAAAAACAATTTTTATTCAAATTGTTGAATTTCGAACTAGCAAAGGTTAATTTTCAACTAAAAAGACAAGTACTGAAATAGTTAAACTTTTAGATAACAAAATTGATTTTCAACAAATTAGTTACAATTTTAAGCAGAGATCACTTTTCTAAATCGACAAAAATTATTTAAATAATGAAAACTTGAATTTTACTGCGATCAGAAGTAAATTCCCCCTTTTTTAAATTAAATTCCCGGTGATTTCCCGGTCAAGTTGCCACCCTGGGTTATATTAAATTGAGCAATTCCATTGGTAAAATATTAAAAATAAAGGAATAATTTGCTCGCCAAAAGCCAGAACTCACTTTTACGATATAAAAATAAAAAATTACTCACCTGCCGAAAATGTAGCGAACTTTTCCGTCAGCTATGCAGCTTTTCCTCAGGATTCTCACATTCAGCCACTAAAAGTTTACCCACTGATAGGGAATGTATAGCCGACTGTGCAATATTGATATTGTTTACACGTGCCTCAAATTCTTCAAGCGACAACTCCGGCAATTGGGTATTAATTGCTACTTCCTCAATATTTGGCAAGTTCAATGTGGGAATGATCCCGTGCTTCGGAAGCAATTGGCCATTCCGTTTAGAGTAAAAAATTCTTCATCAAAATGCAGGTGGCAAATAAAAAATCTTTTGCCTGTAATTGTTGATAAATCCAATGTTGATAAGTCCTCATTTTTGCAGGCTCGCACCCAATCCAACCAATTGTCTCCTTTTTTTGGAAATCCGTGAAGAGGTATCTTCTCATCCCCATTCTTCTTCGTTGTACATCCTCGCACAGCACACCGATATTGGTATCTTTTTATAGTATCCATTTTGTTCACTTAATTTTACAACAAACAGTTTGCACAAACAACACACAAACAAAATTGTACTAACAACTCGCTGAGAAATAAGTTGCAAAAAGTTGAAATAAGTTTTTGAGGTTACGCTTATTTATGTCACGGTTCGCGCCGCAGTTTTCAAATGTAAACCTTCCCTTGCCTTGTTCACCCGCTGACGACCAGCAGCGCGCGCACAATTGGTCCGAGAACTAAATATAATCATAATAGTACGCGGCCGTTTACTTTCCATTGCGTTGACTGCCCCTGGAGTATATCGACGCCTCCATTCAATATGGGTCTATGTGCTGACAGCGCCGTGTATGAGACTATGCGCTGTGTATAAGCATAGGGAATAGTCTCATACAGGGCGCTGTCAGCACATAGACTCATATTGAATGGAGGCGTCGATATGTGGACATGTAATCTTGATTTTAATAGCAGGTACCGACAAGGACGTTCTACAGTTGGATGAAAATTCGAAAGAAGCATGAAGTCGGACGATATGATGAAATCCGGCAAGAGGCTGATGTCGAAGTTCGACAGGAGGATGAAGCCCTGAAGAAAGATCAAGTCCGAAAGAACGATGAGGTTTGCTAGAAGCAGCAGATTCGCAAATAATAGGCTTACCATTCCAGTAACAGCTAGACTGGGAACTTAATTTTGTAAGAGGAATTATGAATAATAAACGGCTGATTCTTAATACTCAACTAGAGTTCTCGCGCGCAAAGGCGCGCGTTTGAACTTCTGCGTGGCATTGAAACTTAATGTCTGATTTAATATTCCGTTATTTAATATTCATGTGAAATTACTTCTCATATACCTCAAATAAATTTTCGCGTACATATAATGAATAATGTAATTAGCAATATTTTGATTGAGGTGCGTGATGGATATTGAATTGTCTATTTTTCAAATTTATATTAAATCTTAATAAATTGATTAATTCATTATAAATAATGATCTTACATCAAATTGGTATTTTTTACCTTTCTACTTGACTAATTCGATTAACGTGATTGGAATTAACTCGGAAACCCTAATTTTCTTATTTGATAATTTTTCCCTTTTCATTCAATTTTTTCATTATATTTGCCTAATATGTCAGCATATTTGTCAAACTAGGTTAGTGCAGTGTAGTGCGTTTAAATGCCAGAGTAAAGTAGAACCGTAGATGCTGAATGAGTAAGGAATTTAAACGAAAAGCTGTTGAATTTAGGAGTGCCCGCCTGTTCATTTTCGCATGCCAGGACGGTGTCATTTCCACCTTAGCATACCGTGACCGCATTTTATGTCAAGAAGTTTCCAGCGATAGGTGCAGAGCGTGAAATGCACACGCCGAGTACCTGGAACACATACTATCGGGGTGTCCCACCCACGCAGGAACGACGTACATCTACAGATATATGCGGCCCTAAGAGTCCTTTATTACCATCTTTGTCGCTCTTACGGTATTGGCCGCGACCCTGCCCTACCGAACGCTCCGCGGGAGATAGAGTCAATTGTCCAAAACGAGAAGTGCCAAATTTTCTGGATCTACCATTTTCGGACGGCAGTCTCCGTTGCACACTCGAGGCCTGACATTGTTCTCCAAGACTTTAAGAAATGAACTATATTCGTGATCGAACTCTCGGCCCCGTCCGATTAGAACACCACTGCCAAGGAGAAAGAAAAGGAGGAGAGGTATCAAGACCTTAAAACGGAGCTGCAAAGACTGTACCCAAAATATTCGGTACAAGTAATTGTCCTTGTGATAGGTGCTCTCAAAGGTGCGAAACTATCACTGGTTCGTAACCTTAAAGCCATACCCGCGTGCTAAAAATATGCCAAGACACTTGCGAAATGGATGCAGAAAGCTGTCATCCTTGGTTTGTTTGGCATAAGGACAACCACAGAATTTCGCTGGGAACAGGTGCTAATCTCAAAAATTGCACCCGCTCCCAAGGAAATGGTTGGAAAATTTCAGCTGTAATTACGTCTCACGACCGTGAAATAGGTGGGTACGGTCTGCGAGGAATTCGATACGATAATCCGAAAAAAGTCTTGTGCCCCCTGAGAACACGGATCGAACCAAGGATGACCTTCTGCATTTTCCCCGGAAGTGTCTCAGCATTTTGTTGACACACGGGGATGCTTTTCAGGCTATTAACCAGTGAAACCTTGGCACATCGAAGAGCGCCGATTATCAAGACGATTAGCTTAACAGAATATTCCGGGTACAATCGTCGCAACTATCTTATAAGGTCTTCATACCTCTCGAGGAGCGTTTCGCGGAGCGGTATTTGGGCTGATGCCGTAAGAGTGACAGAGATGGTAATAAAGCACTCTTAGTGCCGCATTTTGCCTTTAGCTCGGGGTATGCATGACACGCTCTGCAGCTATCATCGGGAATGTCTTGGCTCAAAATGTGGCGACGGTATGATAGAGTGGAAATGACATCGTCTTGGCATGCCAAAATGAAACCCTCCGTGCCCGACTTCAATCCGGGTGATTTAAGGAAAGCAAACGTTAGCTCATACGACATCGACAGATCCTCCACATTTCTGTGGAAGATGCCGTGCATCTTCTTCGCGACGAGAAGTTCGCGGAATTTTTTCTCCTGTGCTTCCTTAATCCGGACATTCTGGAGTGACTACTCGAGATGGATAAGATTTGATGCATTTTGGTCACCCCTGATATTGAAGTCAAGGCCGAGTGTTTCAACAGCCTTCTCCGCAGCTTTGTACAGAAACGTCCTTTTGCCCACTTCTTTGTGTTTCCTGATCATTTGAGGGAGAGGGTCTTGTCCATTTGCGACTATATGGGCTGTACCCAGAATAATTCTGCTGTGAAGACATTTAAGATAGCTGCTCGTGGGGACAACAGTGACCCCACCAAAACACCAAAATGTTGTATATCCGGTTCAAAATGATCGAACGCGCAGAGCACCCGACAGTGGGTCGGCAAACAATGGCGATCATCCTGAAGTTCGGGGTGCTGAAAATAATTTAGATGGAAACACGAAGACGAACCGGCAAAACGCCCACATTGAGTGGAGGAATCGACTTAGGGATGACTTGCTAGACTGCTACGATGCCAGCATTATCCCTGTTCACCGATGCTTTATGGCGCGTATGCATACTCTGTGGTGTCAGAAACACCAAGAGCTTCAGCACGTTTCAATTGAATCGTTGCGAAATCAACGTGCCTACCTCTGGAAAAATGGAAATGTACCCGGAGCGCTTCCCCGACCGCTGATTGATCAAGCTGCAGCCGAAGATGAGGAAACGACATTAAGACCAACCGTGAAAAGCAGGCACCTTCTGAGAGATGATCACGATTTCAGGACAAGAAGGAATATATACATATATGTGTGTATGTTTGTGTGTCTGTGGAGACGCTATTGACATAATATTCCTATATTAAATCTAGGTTGTAAAGCTTCATGAAACTTTAACAAAGTAAAAAATTCATGAGGCCTTGGAAACGTTTCGAAACTTCCTAGATCTCAGACCTTAGAGCGGGAAAATTCAAAACAGCAGAAATGCTATGGCGTATTTAATGTGAAGGTTTGATAACATTCTTTGTTTCTCAAAGCAATCGTTCCAAACAATTTATTTTAACAAATCACGAGTTAATTGTTTATAACATTTGATTAAGTGAAAGTAAATTTCGTAAATAATACGCATTACTTTAGAGGGTTTGAACTGATTTTAAACGTTTTGTTTCGCTGACTGGCAAATAACCTGATCTGAGTGCGCCGGCGCGTACATTATTATGAAACACTCAAACGTTTCAGAAACTTTGGTTTCGTGAAACCTTTCATTGCCTGTGGGAACTTTCAATACATAGTTCAATGAAAGCTTTAACGGACACCTGGGTATATCCTAAGGTTAATAACGGTCGTAGAGTTACCCGGTTTTACAATCTTTTGTCTGTCATTCTTTACTCGGTAATAGTCCTGTGAAACGGTGGAATTCCATGGTTAATAGGTCCCTTCTATAGCCCATCTAACGACTGCTGTGGCCACGCTCGCCAAGTTTCTAATCATCTGGTTAATATACATATCGTGATAACAGATCTGGTTATGCGCCCTGGTGTGTGGCGGGAGAGTTCCCAAGTTCAAACTTAGAGATAGTAGTAGCTAATTTTTTTATTTTTTTATTGCTATGTCGCTGCTTATCATTAGATTTTCGTTGCTCATCATTAGATATTCGTTGCTTATCATTAAATATTAAAAGTTACCCTTTTCTTGTGTAATATATTCGGCACGTGGCGTTCACGTTTGGGGTGTTTTTGTGGCATGTCTTTAGCGTTGACTACACCCGGAGTTTGTTTAATATTATGTGCCTCATTATCTGTGGTAATAGAAGTATGAGGAATAGGTTGAATGTCATTTTGCGACGCAGCATTGTTATTTACAGGAGTCGTAGATTGGTCAGTTACATGAGATATTGGCTGCGTGTTGTTTGGCTCAGTGAAATTGTCTAACGTGATTAACAAATGGTTTGACATTTTCAAGCGAAACTCGACGGTTTGAGCCGTTCACATCTATTTCTATAACACGATCGCTGATGTAATTTAATGCCCGGTGTGGTCCAGGGTATGGAGGTTCGAGAGATTTTCTCGCTGCTCCAATGCGTAGAAAGACGTGCGAACACTTTGCTAATTCTTTAAAAACAAAACATTTTGACCCTTTTCGATGCTCAACAGAAACCGGTTTGACCTTCCTTATATGTGTCCTAAATTCATCTAAGAACGTTTATGGGTCTACGGTGCGATTATCTGGCACCACGAATTCGCCCGGAATGCGTAATGTTGTCCCATACAAATACTCAGCCGGAGATGATCCGGAATCTAAAACGCTGGTCCTCAGTCCCAACATGACGGTTGGAAGCACCTGAAGCCAGTGGAGAGTTGCGTGACACATAATTGCGGCTTTAAGAGAGTGATGAAACCGCTCTATCATACCGATAGAAGCGGGGTGGTACGGAGTTGTCTTAATGCGATGTGACTCTAAAAGGTTCGCGAGAGACTGACAAAGTTGGGCCTCGAACTGTCGACCCTGATCGGTCGAGATAGTTTCTGGAGTACCAAATCGGGATACCCAACCCTCGTAGAGAGCACGGCAAACGGTGCCTGCCTCAACGTTGCTTGAGAATGGTGTGACGTGTGACTTTAGATCGTTGACAATCTAAACATGATCTCGCCCACTTGGTTATGTCCTTGTTCATACCAGTCCAAACATGTTTCTGAGTGATCACGCGGTTGGTGACTTTCGCGCTTCGATGCGACGGCTGATGAAAAATATCAAAAATGCGCTGTCACATGACCGTTGGAATTATCGGACGTAATGTGTCCCCAGACAAGTCACAATACACAGATATCCTGTCTAGTCCCCACATAATTTTGCGTATGTTGAGGGAGGATTTGGAGGAGGTACAGAAATGTTTGAGTTCAGGTTCCGCCTCTTGAATCTCAGCCAACTCGGAAAGTCGAATCTCAGTACGTAGAATTATTGTTTCAATACGTGGCGTAGAAGAGGATGAATTGCCATGACCCTCGACCGATCCCGTGCACTGGATCAGCGGAGAACCAACGTCGACGTTTACCCTAGATAATGCATCGGCCACGACAATTGTCGTTGCTGCCTAGGAGAGGCTTTTTCCGAGCGCTTTGGGAAGGCAAACACAAGAGGTTTGTGATCAGTTAAGATTTTGAATTGTCGACCCTCTAAAAAATGTCGGAAATATTTAATTGAGTCGTAAATAGCGGTTAATTCCCGGTCGTAAGCGCTGTAATTGAGCTGAGCTGGGCTAAGCTTACGAGAAAAAAATGCAAGAGGAGTCCAATGCCCGTCAGCACTTTGATCAAGGGATGCTCCCATCCCTGTGTCGGAAGCGCCCGTCGACAAGCGAGTTTCCCTTTCTGCGGAAGGATGCGCTAGCAACACGGCATTTGTCAGGTCTAGTTTGACTTTATCGAATACCGCTTCTGCCTCTGAAGTCCATGAAATTTTCCGTTTATTATTTTTGCGCGCGTCGTGCAGGTACTTATTAAGAGGTGCCTGAACGGATGCTGCCTTATGTAAACTGCGACGATAAAAATTTGTCATCCCGAGAAATCTGCGTAACTCGGTAATAGTGGAAGGTTTAGGAAAGTCTAAAATTGCCTTGCCTTTATCAGGAGTGGGTTTAAATCCCTGGGTATTAATTAGGTGCTCCAGGAACTCAATTTCGGATTTTTTAAATTGGCATTTATCTGCAATAATGTGCAGAGAGAATTGCTTCAATATTTGGAACACTGTTCGCAAGTGACGTGCATGCTTGTCGCCATCTTTGGAGGCTATGAGGATGTCGTCAATATATGCGAACACAAAATCTAAACCGCCCAGTACCTGATGTACATACCTCTGACAGGTTTGTCCCGCATTACGCAACCTGTAAGTCATTACCACGTATTCGAAAAGACCGAAGGGTGTGATGACTGCGGTTTTTGGAATATCCTCGGGTGCGATGGGAATTTGATGGTAAGCGGTTCACAGATCGAGTTTCGACAAAATATTTCTAGCGTGCAAATTTGCGGAAAAATCGTGCAAATGCGGTATAGGGTAGCGATCTGGAACGGTTACTGAATTCAAACGGCGATAATCGCCACAAATTCTCCACTGGCCATTGCTTTTGGGTGTCACTTGAATCGGTGCAGCCCAAGGACTACTGGAGGGTCACTGTGCTAATGCTAGGGTGAAAAACATTTTTAAGCACGCCATAAGATGCAAGACCGGTTGTGGAGTCGATTAGCCTACGATGTCGTAGGTCTACCAATAGCCCGTAGTCAGCGAGCAAATCCGCCCCTATAATGGGACAGGGAATCGCTGCCACACAAAAGTTCCAAATGGTATTTCGACGAAAACCAAGATCTAGCGTTACTCGCTTATCTCCAAACGTTGATATGCGCGAATTATTTGCAGTGAACAAAATTGATTCTGTCGGTTTGGCTATTGAGTTAGCCTTGAGTGGGAGAATCGAAATATCCGACCCGGTGACCACGAGGAAGGTTACTCCGGACTGTCGGTCGCGAACCTGGAGACGTTTGGGTTTAGAGCCTATACCCACTGTCTCCAGGTGGTTAGGCTGAGTTAGTTTCCCGGAAGTGACTCATTTCTATTGCCCTAAGTGCAGGGTTTAATGCATTTATTTGCTTTTAAATTTCTCGTGGTACCAGCACAATTTATTTGAACCCCGGTTTTTCGATTTACTGCGCGCGTGATTGTTAGGCGAATGTGAGCGAGCGCGGTTACGTGGATAATTACCGGATATGTTATTTAATTTGCTTTTTAATGAAGCAGTTTCGGCGGTTAATGCGTCGATTGCATTTACACGAGTGGTATCTATAGAAGAAAGCGAAGCTGTATCGGGGTTAGCGAACAATTTAGCATCAGACATTTTGTCTGCGATATCCGCGATTTGCTCCAAATTTGTAAAATTTGTTGACATAAGTATGAGGCGAATATGGCCCGGCAACTGGTCAAGAAAAATTGATTTGATGATTTCATCATTACACTGGCTGTCGCTCAGCGCGCGCAGACGAGCTAGAATTACCGACGGTATACCGCTGCTCAACACCTGACCGTTCAAAAGCTGTCGAAGAAGGTTTCCGCGGATGTAGCGTAAACTTGGATAATACGATTTTTTATCCGTGAATATATGTCGGCGGGTCGCGGCTCTATTAGCAGAATGTCGCGAATGGCCATGACAACCTTCGGTTCTAGTTGCGCAATTACGTGGTCGGCCTTCGTATTCTCGGCGGTTATCCTTACGTTCGTGAAAAAACTTTCAACTTGTAGGAACCATAAGTTAGGATCGGCTTCTATAAACTTTGGTATTTTAGGAGTGCGAAATGCATCCACGCGCGGTTGTTCCGCTTGGAGTGCTGCCAGGTCGCGCTGTAGATCGGCGATCTGTTGCTCCATTTTCACGTTTAATAACGTCAAATGTACTATAAGGAATCCGTTAGAGCACCGGAAAAAATCAAAATCGTGTGAATTCTCAATTAGAATGTCGCCTATGGCGAAAGATAACAATGGCGCATTGTATTAAAAAAAGTTTGTGGTACTAGAAGAGTAAGAAAGAAAATCCCTCGAACCTTTTTTATTTTATAATAATGTAAGATGGCGTCTAAAGTGCTACCCCGAACGTGTACGGTTTACGCGGGAGTTTGGCGTCATTGTAACATTACCGCCTTGTCAGCTATATTTAATCATTTATTTTCAATTATATGAAAGTTATAAAAGCACTGATATGCAGGATCCGTCACAATTTCCCATGCGAATATTGTTGATAAAATTTTAAATACCGTATTGAAATAAGGCGGGAGTTTAACCTGCGACGCGGATGGGTCACGATGCTACCCTTGCGCATACTAATTTCGCAATTAGTGAGCGGTTTTGAATGAAAATTTCACTACCTTTTATATATAAAAAAAAATTGTTATGCAAGAGCGAACGCACGATAATATGAATGCAAAATTTTCAAAGAAAAGGTAAAAGGAGGTTGCGAGTGAAATTTAAAATTAGCTTGACGCGTGCCTAAAACGGAGTACATGAATTTAGCCGTACCTACAGTAAAATGCACATGAGACTTACAAAAAAATATTTTTTAAGATTATGCTGCTTTGTAGATTCCTCCAGCGGCGACTAATGCGTAGCGGAGCCTCACGCCACAACGTTAGCAGGGGAATTTTGGCGGAGTGTCTCTGCTTCTGACGATGATTTGTGCGAAGTGCAGCCTCATGCCACAACGTTTGCAGGAGAATTGTGGCAGAGTGACTCTGCTTCTGTTGATAAATCGTGCGAAGTGCAGCCTCATGCCACGACGTTTGCTGGAGAATTGTGGCAGAGTGAAGATGGCGTCGGCGTCATGATGCCAAGGGTTGTCGTCCAGCGTCCATTTTGTTGCGGTCTGCTTTGCCAATCCAGTACTTTTTCTTCAATTTATGTGCTTTCGTGCCATAATTTCAGTTTAGAGGTGTCCAGTTCAGCGTCTCGGGGTCACCAGTATGGGGGTTCAAGATGTGGTTATGCGCCCTGGCGTGTGGCGGGAGAATTCCCAAGTTCAAACTTAGAGATGATTTTTAGGATCCAACAAACGAGCATAAAGTATACGGAGGTCCCCATATAACCTCATCAGAAGGTAGTTAAAAAGAAGACAAGACACATTAACTGATAACTAGGTTTAATGACTAAATACTGTAGAGGGAAGCATCCCTAGATACAGAAAGAGAGCGCACACGAGTCAACGACTCGTTTCGGGCGCTAGCAAAAGCAGACTGGCTTGCCTCGTTCGTGTCAGCAAGACGTACCATTTAGAATCTGGCTCCGACCCCACATGCGCAACATTGCGGCAAGCAGTGTCGTAGCGGGAATTAATATCACCCCACACTAGGAAGGCTAGGTTTGTGTGGTCAGGCGTGCTTCTGTAGCGTCGCACCTCCGTGACATGGCTTTCACAGGATGGTAAAAGATGGCAGCATCTTGCGGGAATTGTAACGATCTAGAAATATTTGGCGCGAAAATTTGAGATTATTTAAATTTTACTCTTTAGAATTTCGGTTCCGTTCACACTGAGTAAAAACTCTTCTCGTCCGGTCTCCGACTTGACGAAACCACCGATGCACAAGTCCAGGTCCAGCTGTACTTAGTTGTTTAAATTCTATTTAAAATAACACTGAAATTATTCAATTTGTAGGGTAAAAATCAATGAAAGGCAAATTTTATGATTGCAAATGTAATAGAGATATTGATATATTCTTCAAACACGTCAACAGGAAAATACTACAAGTCCGAATAAATTTGGAGAGAGCCAACAAATATTCCGCGTCGCGAGTCAGCCAAAATCTGATCTCGGAAATCGATGGTGTTTTCGGGCTCCAGGATCGCGCAGCGATCCTTAGGTCTCCCGCGCAATCCTACTCTCATTCATATTCACACGTCCAGCCAATCAAAAGTCAAAGTAGTGCCCCCAAACTGACTAAACCATGATCTAAGTCTTTCATCACCATGATGGAACCTAGCCTAGTTAGTTTACTAAAACAAAATTCCATTAGGCACGTTCCCTCAATTTTCCCCTAAAAATTATTTCACTCTTCATAATCAAAACGTCAAATAACTAATGGTAATAAAAATCTTTACATCGCTAAAATCAACCAAGTTCCAGTTTGAACTAGTTACCCAACAAGGCTCTTATTATCGTGTTATTATTTTACCCAGCGTCTTGAATTGCGCTTTCGAAATCTTAATTATCCTTTCAAATAAACTTCCTTTTGAGATTTAACTGAGGCACGTCCTTTTTGCCCTCATTTCTGCGTATTAAACTAAGCTGAAAAATAAGGCCTGAAACAAACAACATTCCTCCAGAACACGTGCAAATCAATAACATTTTAACTACGCTTGTGATTATGAAATTTCTACAGATTCAGTTCGCTTTCTTAATATACCAAGTCTCTCTTTAATTTATTTAATTATATATTAATCCAAATTCTGTATAAATTATACTAAGAATTCTATTAGTAAATCTACTTCTATTCAAAATTGATTTGAAGGAAGTTCGAATATCTCATATCATTTCGCATGTCCGGGAGGTGCTGCCTCTAATGGACAGTAAGGGCATCAATGAACAATCACAGATTGTTACAGAATCTGACCGGACCAGATGCTCATGGCCCACCGTTCACTCCGATCACAAACGTTAACCATGAAGGCGGAAGGATTACACGTGTTAATTGTACAATATGTAGCCATCGGTAAATATCGCAGGGTGCGTTAAGAACTTGTCAATCCTTCGATGTGGCGGTACCCATCCGTGGTTGCCCTGGAGTTGTTCTCGGTGTGGCTATTATGACGTCACGCATCAGTGATGTGGCGCACAGATGATAGCAGAGATGATGATCCGGTGCGAACTGATTAAACAGGATGTGCGCGGGCTGCCATTTTGTATTGTGATCAGAAAAATGGAGTGGTGGGATGGTAGGACTATGGGTTGGTGATGAGACCTTTACCCAGGGTGCGTTTGTGGCTTCTGCTAAACCTTTGATGTGACTACTTAACGCTGACTTCCGTGGTGTTGTTGTTGCTCTACAAATTTTGACAGGTAGAGATTGTACACATGTAAACAGATGTATACAAGGAATAAATAATCAAAATATACCATTTTTGGTGGGTGCTTCTGGGCGAGATGTGACTTTCGCTCGTGGTTGCAATTACATCTCCTTCGATCCGTTTGTGTTAGATTTTATTTGAAGTGACGGATATTTCAAATTTACCCTGTCACAATATTTTATATTTTGATTAGTGCTGGCGCGTGGACTAGCACAGCAGGACAAGTGATAGTAAATAGGGGCAGATGGAAATTCCGCCCTGGGTATGTGTGTACGTTTCCCCCACTATACGGCTTCCCTTCACTGAGCCGAACTGCTGCCGACGAACCTAGTCAGCGGGAGTCCTCTGGACCTGATGATGACTAAAATGCGAAATATAACATGCCAAACGCTACTTGCGATTGAAAGATTGCATCCCAAGTTCATCGCTAAGCGTTTAAGTTGAATGGCCAGACAAAAGAATCGATACCCAGCTTTGCAATTGGGCACTGATCAAGCAGTTTATGACAATTAGTCGAAAGCACCTTTTACGTAATTCTCCTTTTGTGCCAACGCTTCCATCCTACCTTCAACGCTAAGCGTTTAATAAAAGTCCAGACGACAAAATAAACTCTCAGCGTTGCTGTTTGGCTTTGATTCGCCAGTTTTGATCAAGCAGTCTGAAACACCTTATAAGAAATGATTATCTCGTTCTAGCGTCCCCACTTTAACTTCAACGCTAAGCGTTTCAGAAAGCATTCAGACAACGAAATCAACTCCCAGCGTTGCTGTTTGGCGCTGATCATCCAATTCAAGTTCGCAATAATCATTTGATTACGGAAACAGCACCGCCGGGGGTTTATTTTGTGATCTACGTATGTATATACTTACCCTCTACGCTTAGCGTTGAAGTTAAAGTCGAAGTGTTGGAACGAGATAAACATTCCTTATAAAGTGTTTTAGACTGCTTGACTTAAACTGGCTAGGATGGAAGGGTTAGCACAAAAGGAGAATTCTGTAAAAGGTACTTTAGAGTGCTTGTCATAAACTGGTTGATGAACACCCAATTGCAACGCTGGGTATCGATTCTTTTGTCTGGCAAATAGCGTTTGTCATGCGTTTGTGAATTAGCTATTTGTATCACCGATACTACTAATCTTCAAACCGAAAAAAGGAGTTTTCAAAAAAAGAGTAGAATTTTTAATCAAGAAAGATTTTTCAGTCAATAGAGAGAAAAAATCTCAGCCAATATGTTGGATTTTCAATCCAAAAAGACGAATTAACTTCAAAGCAGTTTATTTTTAAGGTCAAAAATATTAATTTTTGATAAAAAAGTTTAATTTTCAACACACAAATATGAATTTTCTAACAAAATAATTAAATTTTTAACTAAAAAAGAAAAATTACCAAGCAAGAATGGAACAGTTACATTTGCAGTTCAAAAATGTACTTTTAACGAAATAAAAACGATTTTTCAA
>CAKNWT010334508.1:4497-19380 GCA_932066315.1 Andricus coriarius
TTTAAGATCGCCGCATATAATCCACTTACGATCCTTGTACTTAATTTTATTGAGAATAAATTCTAAATTCTCGTACCTCTCTTTCAAATGAACAGAATGTTCAACGGGTATTGACTCAAACACATTTCCATTGTGAAGCAGTCCAGCTTTGAGGCTTCTTTTAGACGAATCTATGAATAGTCTCCAATCAGTGCTTACGTACAAAATATTAAACTCATTCATAAGTCCAGGGACATTATTACAGAAGACTAAGTCTCCGTCTTGCGAAAAAAGGGAAATAATTTTTTTTTCTCTATTCTTGAACCAAGAAAATGAAGTGCCAGATTCAAGCAAATTTTTCTCTTTAAGCCTCGTACCAAATAACTCAGAAGCCTCTTTGGTCAGATGTAAGTCTCGAACTAAATCGTTAAGCTCAGACTGAGAAAAAAGTTCTAATGTGCAGTTTATTGCAGGTTCGTAATCCTGGCTGTTATCTTGAAAATCTTCGTTTAGATCACTTGTGAAATCGTCTATTTCAGGTAAAGTGTCAGGTTGAGTTGGCGCTGGTATGTCTGGACCATGTGGGACTGGGCGTGTAGCGGCTTGCAGATTTGGATACACGATGTTTTTCTTATTCTTCAAATTAAATCCATGAACGCCAGTTAAACAAAAGTAGCAATTGTCGCTCTGATTTTTCGGTTCTCGCCATACCATTTGAACTCCAAATCTGAAAGCTTCTTGCTCACCTTTTGACTCAAATGTTTTTCAGTGTATTAATGTCAGTCATAATTCATAATATAAGATAAAAACAGTGAATAAATCGTGAAATAAATACCATCCAACGTTTTTTATTCATATACAATTTTCGCGATTTTTGTGTTTTTGGGCGTTTCAAAATTTGTGATTTGCAAACAATCCTGATATAATGGTGCAAAACGAAGGTCATTTTCAGATTCATCGCTGAAACATACATAGGAGTCAATAATGAAAAGTCAAAGCACGTGACCCAATTCAAATTTCGCAGGCTTGTGTAATCATTCATTGCGAAATAATTCTGGAGTAGGGATTATAATCTTGTACATCGTAACCCAAAAATAAAGGCTGTGAAAACACCGAAATACATGCCGATTTTACTTGAATTTACTTGAGAACTATGAACATAGAACCAAATATCTACTGGATAATTGCAAAGTCATAGTCAGCGAATTTGTTTTCACACACGTTTTTAAATTTCGTCGCATTTAAAATTTAGTGATATTATCAGTGGAGCCCCTCGAAAGAATAACTTAGATTCACTTTATCCTTTATAACCTTCATTAAAAATTTAATAATATTTTACTGTGGGAGACTTTCCCAAAGAATCATTCGATTTTTATGGTGTAGGTTTTTAAATAACTGTTTGTTGAAAACATCGACCTATCAGGCACGAATCATCTCCTACGAAGCTCTAAAAATGTTTGTTTCCGATCTATTCTAATGTGCCTGCTCATAATTTTTATGTTTTCTCCAAGATTCCAATTTAAATGTTTGAAAGTATTTTAATTTTTAATCGTTCAATTCGAACTATTCACAATTTTTAAATGTACAGTGTTTTCAGTACTTTCAGAATTATGGAATTTTTACTTTATATAGTTTGCTATTCGTCAGTTTTTGGGGGTTCGCAATATGCAATTGCACAATATAAAGCTGGCTCCTGAGTTGATATTGTAAAATTATAAAACCCTGATATTTAAAATTATTTAATTTTTAGTACTGGGAACGTTTTATATTAAAATAAGTGCCAACATTTTCCACAGCAAAAAGAAAGGTTGATTACTTTGTCAGGCTTAAAATTCTAACATATTTCATTTTAGAGCCTACTTCTTTACAATTGTCACAGTTTGGAATATGTGATTTTAAAATATTCTCTTATTTTAAACCACGCATGATAAACATTATTTAAATTAGATAATACTCCTTCGTTCTAAATTAAAAATTACTATTTTGACTTTGAAATTGACAAACTTCAAAGGTTTGAAGTGTTAGTTCAAGTGATTCGAAATTAGAAGACTTGTGTAACAGGGTTTGTTGACATGTTTAATGGCATTTCATAATCTTTCTGTGGTATTATTTGCAACTTGAAGAAAGAAAGATGAAGTACACTAAGCGTGCAAATAACCTTATTTTATTTGTTCAATTTAAAGTGACGTAGCCTGTTTGCAAGTATTACAATAATTCCTTCTGGCTGCGTCATGCATACACTAACGCTCTTAAATTCTTTATGTAATGTTGAAAATGAGTAATCACTTAAATTTGTCTAATTCATGCATAGAGAGTTCACGGGTAAATATTTTTTTGAACCAGAAGAAAACCGGAAAATGACCAAGAATTTGTTCGTTGTAGTCTTAGTGGTCCTGAAATATATATTTTTTTCTTAGGGTATTCTTTATTATATGAAGCTGACAATTTTGAACACCTGTAGAGGTGTAACATTATATTACGAAAAAAATAATTGTACAAAAACTGTCATAATAAACAATTAATTGAAAAGTTATTTTAGCGTATACTTTTAAGAAATTTAGATTTTAGATGGTGTTTTTGACACATGGACTACATAATTATACATTAGCCAAGTCAAATATTGAGAGCGAGGTGGATAATCTTCAGAGTTTTTGTATAAGGTAAATGGCAACTTTTGATCTTTGGATAATAAAAAGCTAGCTTAATTGTAAGTATACCAAAACTACGGAAACATTATTTTTATGCTTTCTTGAAAAGCCCGTGTAATTATTATAGATTTCAGAGTACAAAAATTAACAATTTGTCCATTCTTCAGGGCTTAGCTTAAAACAGTTTAACCTTAAATCTCCTGTTTAACTACGTACATTTTACAATTAGACATTATTACATTCTCATCCGAGAAGGTATTAGATTTGTGTAAAATTTGGTCACTCCCCCTTCCCCCAGTTTTTGTCAATGTCCACGTTTGGAGACCTTCTGAACAAGAAAAACAGGTCTTCGCATATGAGTCTAGTGATTGACAACTGTGCACGTGGACGGAGTGTAGACTCTTAACTGTACACGTCAAAATGTAGACGTGCACAGGTGGCCTGTGCACAGTCGTACCAGACATTTTGGACAAGAATTCAAAAATTTTCCAAATTTTTGAGGCTACTTTTTTTAGGAAACCTTCTTTTATGAAAAATGATGAGAATGTGTTTTATGCACATTTCCCATTAAATTCGATAAACTCTTGTTAAATCCCTTAAAACCTCTTAAAATATAATTAAAATCTTTGAAATTTGATGATATCCTTTAAAATTTAATCAAATACTTATAAATCTCTCAAGATGGAAGAAAATACGGCAGAGAGGAACATGCAGAGCCAAGAGCCAGTCTAGTCTTCAGATACCTGAATGGAGTGGGTCCTTATCAAAGCAACACATGACCCCTTTGTCTCCGGATGGTCACTTGTCGCCTTCCGAAAAGTCTTAACTTCAAAGGGAATTAAGGGAGAACGGCACAGTACCTTGGACCCAAGTTCAGTTCCTTCCGGGTGGTTTACAGAGACGGACCGATTCGGATAGTCGGCTGATTACGTGCTAACATTTCATAGATGTAAAGAATTTGATCATTGAGTTAAAATAAATGAAATGATCTAGAAATATCTCGTGTCTCAATTATTTAATTATCTTACATGTCAGAAGTGGGATTAGTGACCTTTAAGTGCATTCTACTGCGTGTGGAAAATACAATAAGTTTTAGTGCAGTGCAGGGCACGCGCCCCTTTGTGAAAAAAAGAGTGTAGGAAAAGCACCTGACTACGAAGATCTAGTGAGAAGAAAATTCAATGGAGAGATCAACTGATCGATCACGATCTAGGGATTATGGAAGGAGAACGCCTCAAAGATCGATTTCCAGGTATACGCCGCCAAGGGATCGATCTATAAGGAGAAGAAGATCACGAAGCAGGCGTCATTCCAGAGAAGGAAAACGTTTGACTAACGAATCTCAACCCAAAAGGAGGAAAAGAGACAGCCGTCGTTCGGAAAGCCGATCAAGGAGTCCGAGGCGTAGAAAAGAAACGTCGAGGGTTGAAGACACGAGATCGGACCGCATAAGAAGAAGAACCGACGAGAATACTACGAGGGATAAAAGAAGTCAATACCAGAAGAGAGGAAATTCGAGGAGTCGTAGCCCTCTTAGGCATACATCTAGTCGGTCCAGAAATCCAAGTCCGTATGGGGAATACCAACTAGAAGACCGAAGACAGGATGAGACAAGGTGGGAAAACAGTGAGACATCGATGTTGACAGCCGAACAAATTGAAATCAGAAGACTGCAAGCGGAGATAGCAATACTGAAAGAAAAGAAAAATGTGTCAAAGATACCCAAGATTGGTGAAGAAAAATTGATCCCGAAATATGATCCCGCGAACAGAGACACGAGCTTAGAAACCTGGATAAAAAGAGTAGAAAACATAGCTCAAATCTGTCGTTGGGATGACGTAGGAATCATGATTGCTGCTACCACTCGTCTAGAAGGGAATGCGGCCAAATGCATTCAACTGCTTGAAATAAGTGACTGCAAAACAGCAAAAGAAGAGTTATTGAAAAAGTTTGGAAGAATCGAAGTATTCGATTCGCTTATGAAGAGAGCCATGGAGTACATCGTCAAGCCGGGTCAATCATTGGGTGATTATTGTTTTGAAAAATCATTACTACTAGACAGAACAGGAGCAAAATTGAGCGAAAAGGACTATATTGACATGATCATCGGTGGAATACCGAATGAAAATATAGCCCGATCAATCAGAGCAGCAAGAATTGAGAGTGCAAGAGAGTTTACTGCACACATGTATACAATGGGGACCATGCCCAGTCATGGCAAAGGAAGCTTCCATGACAAAAAAGAGATGACAACAAAAATAGAAAAGAAGAAACGCACCTGCCTCATGATCAGAACAAAAATTCAACCGAGAGAGGCAACAAGAAAAGAAGAGAAAAATCTTGTTTCAACTGCAATGAACCGAGCCACATGATGAACTCATGCCCCAAGCCTAAAAAAAATGTGACAAGTGTAAGTGGTATGGGCATGATACTAAAGATTGCATTAAACAAAAAGGTATAAACTCAGCAGAATTGGATAGTGTAAATAACGACATAATGAAAAAAGAATCCAATAGTGGAGAGAATTCAGTGGAAAATGCACAGAAAAACAGCGCATTAGTGAACGCCTACGTCAATAACAAGAAAGTGAAGTGCCTTTTAGATACAGGAAGTTCATAGACATCGATACGAGCATCCAAAGCTGACTTCCGTAAACTGAATAAAATAAAAAAGGATCTGCCGGTGACCCTGAGCAATTGGATGGAAAACGCGCTACAAGCGAGTGAGTATGCAAAAGTTAAAATACAGGTGATGGGAGCATCAGCCAAGGTACGAGCAACAATAGTGCCAGATAGCAGCATGAAGTATGATCTGATTTTGGGACGAGATTTTATGAACCAACCTCATGTCATGACGACTATAAAGAACGGAAAAATGACAGTGAATAACCTTCCAAAAATCGACGTGAATGCAGCGAGCATCATAGATGAGGAAGCTCCAGACACAACATTGCTGTTGGGTCACCTAGATGACAAAGCTCGGCAGGAATGTATGCAGATCCTGAAGGAATTTTTGGATTGTGTTGCATTCTCAATGCGTGATCTGGGTAAGTGTGATTTAGTTTCACTAGAAATAAAATGCATGTCGGATGAACCCGTAGTATATAGACCATATAAACTGCCAGAGAACAAGACAAAAATACTCAGAGATTTGATTCAAGAACTATTAGAAAACGGGATTATACGAGAGTCGAGTTCACCATATGCAAATCCGGTAATATTAATTAAAAAGAAAACAGGCGATTATCGCCTGTGTGTTGATTACGGGCGATTAAATGCTATCACAATCAAAAATAAATTCCCATTTCCACTTATTGATGACCAAGTTGACCAACTGGGAAGGGGATATAAATATTATACTACCCTAGATTTGAAATCAGGATTCTATCAATTACTGATGGCCGAGAATTCAATCGAGAAAACAGCATTCGTCACGCCTGATGGGCATTGGGAGTTTCTGCGCGTTACTATGGGTTTAGCGAATTCACCAGCTGTTTTTCAAAGCGCAGTTTTCAAAGCACTAGGTGAATTATTGAACACTATTGCTTTTTCTTATATGGATGACAACATTATCCCATCAAAAACTATTGAAGAAGGGTTGGACCGATTAAGACAAGTTTTTGAGAAATTAAGAAGTAGTGGGCTAACGGTTCGACTGAGCAAGTGTGAATTCCTTCGTACTGAAATGGACTATTTGGGACGAGAGAGCAGTGAACGAGGAGTAAGACCAGGGACGAAGAAAATAGAGGCAGTAGAAAAAATGGCAAGGCCAAAAGACGTCAAGCGAATTCGGCAATTCATAGGTCTCGCTGGATATTTTAGAAAATTTGTGAAAAACTATTCAACGATGCTTGAGCCCTTGACCAGACTCACCCGCAAAGACACCTTGTGGTGTTGGGGCGAGGATCAACAGCAGGCGTTCGAGACCGTGAAAAGAGAGTTGACATCTCGACCGACCTTAGCCATATATGACCCAATGTTAAAAACCGAATTACACACGGATGCTAGTTCTCTAGGGGTAGCTGGAATTCTCATTCAACAAGACGATAGCAATCAAGAAAGGGTCGTTGCGTATTTCAGTAAACAGACGACAAAAGAACAAAGGTACTATAATTCTTATGAGTTGGAGACTATGGCAGTTGTATTGTCGATGAGACATTATCGTAATTATCTTCTCCCGCAAAAATTTAAAGTTCTCACAGATTGCAACGCATTGAAGACCACGTTATCAAAAAAGGATTTAATACCAAGAATAGGCCGATGGTGGATGGAAGTCCAAGAATATGATTTTGAAATTGAATATCGACCAAGACCTAAAATGCAGCATGTTGATGCTTTGAGTAGGAATCCGATAGTAGATGTAGAAACTAATGCTATTGATTTGACTGAGGGAGATTGGATAAGCGCTGCTCAGCTGCAAGACGATCGACTGAGTACTATTATCCAAATATTAGAACGAGAGCACGTAGGCAGAGACAACAGACAGTATTTTGATAATTACGTTCTCGAAAAAAATAAACTTTACAGAAAATTGAAGAATAAAGATGACAAAGTGATCAAACGATGGGTTCTTCCGCGAGCAGCCAGGATGCAAATATGCAGATTATGGCATGACAGCAGTGGGCATCTAGGAATAGATAAAACACTGGACAGAATATCAGAAGATTATTGGTTTGCTGGCATGAGACAATTTGTGACAAAGTATGTTGGCGCATGCCTGGAATGCGCCTATAGAAAAGAGAAGATCACGAAAAAACAAGGAAAACTGAACCCGATACCAAAAGAACCGATCCCTTTCCACACTATTAATGTAATAATAATTTCTGTCAATCTTACAACATCAAACATACTCTAAATGCAGTAGCTACTCCAAGAGCCAATGGACAAGTGAAGAGATATAACAGGACCATATTAAATGCATTGCCTCCAACAGCAGCATGTATTGATTCACAGGATTGGGAATTGCTGGTAAAAGTTGTCCAGAGTAATATAAATACCATTAGGAATAAAGCTACGAATGTATCCCCGCTGGAGGCCTTGATAAGATACAAAGGTAGACCGATAGCGGAAGCAGTATTGCTGGCGGAAGTTCAAACTGATTTTGAGAGGATTGACTTGAATGAATTAGGGCAGAAGATGTCACAGTACATTACAAAAGACCAGAGAAATCAGAAGAAGCGGTACGACAAATCTAGAAAAGAGGCAGAGCGGTTCCAACAAGGACAATTGGTGATGTTGAAAATTACCAGTGAAGCAGCTACCAGAAGCAGCAAGAAGTTGCTGTCGAAGTTCAAAGGTCCTTTCAGGGTGATGGAAGTATTACCTAATGACCGATACATGGTGGTTGATAATTTGCATGGACAGATAGTGGACCGCCGGAAGGATTGGATACCATGACTGTCACGATGTATGTAGGCAAGAAACCCTTCCGGGTTGAGCATTGAGCTGAGTCACAGATACAAGAAACCCCTAGGGTTCAGTATCATGAGAATCAGTTATAGATGCGAGAAACCTTTTAGGGTTGAGCATTGATCAAGGAGCCGCAGATACAAGAAACTCCCTGAGTTGAGTGTCATGTGATTAGATGAAAAGATACAAGAAATCCTCTGGATTGAGTATCGCACGAGAAAGTCACAGATACGTAAGGCGCTGCAGATCCGAACACCTTGACTTGCATGAGAATACATTAAGGCATGAAAACAAATTAACAACGCATGAAAATTTGTTTGGTTTATTTCAGAAAAAATTCAGAAGGAATGCAATAAGATCGAGATTGCAGAGAGAAATGCAGCAGCGCGAACCAAACGCATGATCTAACCTTACTTTAAATTGATAGAAACATTGCATTTAGAACAACCTGAGATAGAACTGATTTGAAAACGTAACTAATTTATTGATTGTTCTCGGATTTATCAATCTGGGGACAGATTTATCGTTTCAGGTTGGCCGAATGTAAGAAAATACGGCAGAGAGGAACATGCAGAGCCAAGAGCCAGTCTAGTCTTCAGATACCTGAATGGAGTGGGTCCTTATCAAAGCAACACATGGCCCCTTTGTCTCCGGATGGTCACTTGTCGCCTTCCGAAAAGTCTTTACTTCAAAGGGAATTAAGCGAGAATGGCTCAGTACCTTGGACCCAAGTTCAGTTCCTTCCGGGTGGTTTACAGAGACGGGCCGATTCGGAGAGTCGGCTGATTACGTGCTAACATTTCATAGATGTAAAGAATTTGATCATTGAGTTAAAATAAATTAAATGATCTAGAAATATCTCGTGTCTCAATTATTGAATTATCTTACAAAAATCTTTGCACTATCAGAAATTTTTCCAAGTTCGCGAGATTCCATTAAATTTGTTGAGCTACTCTGAAATCCCGTTCAAAAATTACGTCACACAATTAGAGGAGGGGGTATGAAAAGTTTTGTTAGAAATTTAACGCTTTGAGTCTATTCCTGCCTGGAAATTGATTATTTTTATCAGCAGCAAGATGATACTAATTCATGAAGCTATTTGCTAATTTTGTAAAAAAATATTGAAAAAAATGATGTAAATAATTCATAAAAAATAAGGTGGAAATCTACATGACATATTATATTGCAATTGTTTTGAGAGGTTTTTCCTTATTTTATAAATTTATTTTTCAGGTGCATTCTAATTTATTAAATATTAAAATGTTTACTAATTGACGAGGCTAACTTTCCTCCAAGGCCGGAAAAATTCGGACTGTAGTGAATCGTTACTTGCTGAAGTTTTAATGCAAGTTTCGGGGAAGATTGGGTGACGTTTGCCCACTGCACAATTTCGCACTTCAACTGGGGTCAAATTATCAACTGCGCCGCATATGTTATTCACTGTAATTCTGGATTTAGCTCTCTGTGTCGTATATTTTTCACCAAGAATCCCGATATACTCTAACATTGCAAAAATGTCACTATTGGATGCTGATAATACAATATGTTCCCGGTTTGGCACGGGAATATAGGTATTTTCATCTGTTCGCAATCTACTTGAATAACGAGGAGGAAAAATGTATCTTTGAAATTCGAATTGCAGATTTTGATTTGTGCGGAGAATAAACCGGATATATCCTAGTTGTCCAAGTGAATATCCTAGTACTTCATGAAAAGGAGTTTTGCCCGGAGGAGAACTAGCCCTGGAGTGAAGATAAGGCTACTGAGCAGAAGCACGGAGATGATCGTTTTGTCTAGTACAAGAAGAAGAACCAGGATAGCGTTTTCCATTGAGATTCCATTCAGACTCTAGTGAATCGTCGTTTACAAAAGCTTTAATAAAACTGTTTGGAAAGGTTGGGTGATTTTTGCCTATTGGACAACACCTTATTTCATTTGCAGTCAAATTATCAACTGCGCTGCTTATTATATTTATTTTTATTCGCGAAATATTTCGATTGGTCCTATAAATTCCATGAAGAGTCCCACGATAATCCAATATTGCAAAAACATCACCACTGGATGTTGATAATACAATATATTCTTGGTGTGGCCCAAGCACATAGTTCGCATGATCTATTCGCACTTGAATTTGTTTATATGCAGGAAAAACGTATCTTCGAAATTCAAATCGCTGGTTCTGGTTTGTGCGAGGAATAAGCCGAACATAACCAAGTTGTTCTATTGCACATCCAAGTACTTGAACGGACAGATGCATTTCCGGAGAGGACCTGGACCTAGCACGAAGAGAAGGTCCCAGAGGTGAAGTTCGTACAGATGATTGCTGCCCGTCATGAGGAGAAGAATCAGGGTTACGTTCTCTATGAGGATTCCATTTGATCTGTAGTGAATCGTAATTTTCTGAAGCTTTAATAAAACTTTTGGGGAAGATTCGGTGACTTTCGCCCACTGGACAATCTCGAAATTCATCTGGGGTCAAAGTTTGAATTGCGCCGCTCATCATGTTTATTTTGATTCTCGAACGAACCTTATTATTCGTATATATTCCACGAAGAACCCCACTATACTCTAATATTGCAAAAACGTCACCACTGGATGCTGATAACACAATCTGCTCTTGCGCTGGCATTGGAATTTGTCTTTTTTCATCTGTGTTCAATCTGATTGGTTTACCAGCAGGAAAAACGTATCTTCGAAATTCGAACCGTAAGTTCCGATTTGTGCGGGGGATAAGCCGAATATATCCAAGTTGTCCAAGATCATATCCAAGTACTTTAGGTGAAGGCGGCCATCCAGGAGGCAACCAGGCTGCGCCATTAAGAGGCGGCTTTTGAGGAGAATTATGGTCAGGTGAATGTTGTCTGTCAGAAGAGGAAGAACCAGGGTTACGTTCGCTATTAGGATTCCAATCGGACTGTAGTGAATCGTCATTTGCTAAAGTTTTAATAAAACTTTTGGGGAAGATTGGGCGACTTAGGCTCACTGGACAATATCGCATTTCATCTGGAGTCAAATTATCAACTTCGCCGTTTATCATATTTATTTTTAATCTCGTATGTGCTCTATTTGTCGAATATATTCCACGAAGAACCCCGCTATGCTGTATTAATATTGCAAAAATGTCACCATTGGATGCTGATAATACAATATGTTCTTGGTTTGGCACGGGAATATAGGTTTTTTCTTCTGTTCGCAATCTAATTGGATAACCAGCAGGAAAAATGTATCTTCGAAATTCGAATCGTATATGCTGATTTGTGCGGGGAATAAGCCGAATATATCCAATTTGTCCAAGTGTGTATCCAAGTATTTTAGGAGAAGGAGGCCTAGCAGGAGGCGACCTGTCCCTGGCACGAACAGGATGCTCCTCGGGAGCCTGGAGTATACGACGAGAAGGAGAAGAGCGACAGTGAACCGGGCGGGGAGTGTCAAGGCAATCTCTTCTTGACTGCGAACTTAACTCTGCGAAAAGAAATATAGAATTCAAGTTTCTTGTTGAATAAACTTCAATAAGAGCATGTTACTTTAGTCTCATTTTTGGAATAAAATACCTTACAATCATAAGTAAAGTATTCTGCAAAGAAAAGTTGGTGAATGGAATATATTTTTCGGGTCATTTGAAATATTGAAAGTGAGTAATTACTTGAATCACTTTGACTACTACATATTTTTTTAATTTTATGAAATTGGAATTTATAATAAGTAATAAATAAGTCAGTAATAAGCCTTATATAAACTCATATGACCAGCAAACAATCGGTTTTATCATTAACACCTAAGAAATGCATGTATTATGTTTATGTATTAATGTATGTATATTTGAATATTCATGTACGTATATTTTTATATTCATGTACGTATATTTTTATATTCATGTATGAAAAAAATTTTCATAATTCGGAAATGCCGTAGCATGGAAAAGTTTTCTTTCGCGTCACTCATTACGTCACTCATTATTTTAGAGTTTGGCTGAGTGGAATTAAAATAAAAAATTTCTTTAATCCCAGAGTTTTGGAAAGTTCGTGAATCCTATTATTGTTTCTTAATCTGCATAATATGCCCAATTTTTACAATTTTTTCAGAATTTTTGTTTAAATTCCAATAGAAAAATTTTATTCTCTTATGGAGTTCTGAAAATGCAAAAAAATAGCAGCTTAAAAATCTATGAATAATTTATTTAGCATAGAAAAACTTTCTTATATTCAAAATGTACTTCAAAAACATTGAAAAAATCAGATCATTGAGAACGACGAGTTAATTAAAAAAATTCAGCTTTTTTTGTGTTTTTTAATGATCTGATATTCTCAAATTTTTCGGAAGTATATTTTAAACGTGATAAAGCTTTTCTATGCTGAAAAAAATTATCTGCAGAGCTTTTAGACTTTTTTCCATTTTCAGGTGCTTATACAAAAAATAATTTTTCGTACATAAGCTCAAACGAAAAATCTGAAAAAATTGTGGAAATTAGTCATATTATGCAGATTGAATATGAAAATAAGATTGATGATTTTTCCATAACTGCCATTCAAACATTATTTTTTTAAATTTCAACTTCAACCAACTGCAAGATATTAATCAATATTCAAAAATTTTAAAAGATTCTAAATGATTTCACAGAAATTTTAAGGCTCCACATAGCTTTTGCATACAATCATATTCAAATATTGTGAAACTTTCAAATTATTACAAAAGATTCAGAAAAGGTTTCACCAGTTTTTCAAAGAATTCTGAAACTTTTAAAAAAAGTTCAAAAAAATTAACAAACATTTTGAAGATTTTGCTAAAATTTCAAAATATTTTGAAAAATATCACAGATATTTCAAAATTTCACATAGAGTTTGCATATTTTAAAAGAGTTCGAAGAATTCATAAACATTTCCAAATAGGTCGAGGATTTCACAAACATTTCAACTATTTCAATATGTGTTAAATTCTTTAAGCTACAAATTACCTGAAAATATACCTATCTTTTTACATTTCTGTTTCGTATATTCTGTTATTATAATTGGAAAAATAAATTATTGATAATCAAAGTAATTGACAATCAAGTATAACGTGTAATCAGATTTTGCCCGTATCTATCCATTGCAGAACGCCAATTAGCATTTGCGCGTCAGAGTGGCAAAATAACGCTCCCGCGAGCTGTCCGCTCTGCTAGCGCACGTATGTCGCATTCCTCGGAAAAACCGAGGCGAGGAACGAGAAAGGACGCCACCGCACGAGAAAAAATGAGACGATGCAAAATGAGACAAGTAATACCGAGACAGCAGCCTGAGAAATGGCCGTATTCATGCATGTATTATATAAAATATAATAAAAATCATAGATATATTATATAAGTATATTCACCAATAGAATTAAAGATGACGATCAGAGTGAAAACGAAAGTATAGACCATCTTCATTTTCGCAATGTAGAGGAAAAACTGATTAATGCTCTAGTGAATAAGTGGATCAACAAATGTATCTAAAGAATATTCTATTGCATCATCCGAGTACAAATATATACGCAAGTAGTCGTTATCTCACATACACGTGAGATGACAACGTTATAAGTTTTAAGACCGTCCTTCGAAGATATAATGATTTATATCAAATTATAGGCATTGGCTTAAATTGGGTATAAACTATGTATGTAACAACAAAAAATTTTCCAACGAGAAAGTTCGTTGAATCATTTATTACCACAGAGAAAAGTCAATTTGAAGTAAAGAAGAAACACTAACAAGATAAAATACGTGCGCTTTATTTTGTACTCTCCAAATCAAATTAAATAGTCTAACCAAAAAATAATAAAATCCTATAGTTTACAAACTTGTTACCGTGAATTGTGAAAATGTATACACGTAATAAGCGAGAGTAAAGGACAATAGCCTGCTTGAACGCATAAGATTTCAAGAGATGCGTACCTTAGTTTACTTTTAAAATAAAACCACTATAGACTTCATTTTAGACAAAATCCTTTTCAAAGATGAAAAATTGATATTTAAAAAAAAACTGCACGCATTATGTGAAAATATTGAAAAGTAAAATCTTTGAGAAAAGGTACTGGGATATGGTCGTGTGGCTTCATCGACTGATTTGAAAAAAATTGACTTCTTGAAGGTTAAAGTTGAAATTATTTGTCAAAAATTAATTTTAATAATTGAAGATGCAAGTGGTTGGTTAAAAATCAAACATTCGGAATTTTCTACATCATTTCAAGATCAAGGATCAAGTGACAATAATTTTATAAATAATGACAATCGTAAATTTTGTAATTAATTCCAGGAAATTATATCTTTTAATAAATTACTGAACAAAATAATTTGTTGAAACATGAATAATGGGTTCAACAATTTGGTATCTAATTGATATTTGGTAGATGCTATAACCATTAATAGATGATAAGGTCACAGTATTTGAATTTTTATGTAATATAAATTTTTATATTAAAATGATTACTTCAAACAAATAAATTTTGAAGAACAAACAAAAAATTTGCCTCAGTGCGGTTTTAAACCTAGCTTATATTTTTAATATCGTAATTTATATTAATTATTAATTTAAAAAGTCAGACGTTAACATCTATGAATGTTCTTAACGATAACTTTCGAAAAAATTATCAGATTGGATTGAGCTTTGGCACACTTTCTGAAAGCCTGATAAAAACAAGTTTGCTAGCCAGTTATTTTGGATAAGAATTCAAAAAATCTGAGCATCTTCCATATTTTTTAGAACATTTTGTTTTAGGAATTTAAAATTTAGTGTACAGCTATTTGTGGCACCCAGAATATCGAACAATTATCTGCAAAATTTTTTTCGATAGAAAGCGAATTATTAGAGTTACAGCATTTTCAAAATTGAAAA
>CAKNWT010334509.1:0-10150 GCA_932066315.1 Andricus coriarius
TAGCGTTGTAATTATATTGATTATACGAATCCCTGATTTTTGTTTGAACTAAGTTCCTTAGCTGACGAAACTGTGCTTGTATCAGTGGATTTTTAGTTCTCTTTGCCAGGCGACGCTTATTATTACGTTCCTTCATAAGGTTTTTGATTTCAACTGTGATCCAAGGAGCTGAATTTTTATATTTATGTGGAACATGCAAAGGCGCAAACTGATCGAGCGAAGAAATTAAGTAAGAGAATAACAGATTTAATTTACTATCAATTTCTTCCATTCTTAGTATTTTTTCCCAATCATAGGTCATTAAGTGCTCCTGAAACTTACTCTCATCTACATATGCAAGATTTCTTATTTGGGTTTGATTACGGTTTGTGGACTGGGTACATATATATTTGTATTTAATATTGATAAGATCGTGATTAGATAGAAATGGAATAGGATGCTGGCTATAAGAATTCAGCTTATCAAGATCATCTACTATCATTAAATCTATTCGGGAACTGGAATGATTAGTGTGATGAGTGGAATTATGTGGAACAATGGATAACCCAGCAGCATATATCACAGTTGTTAAATATTTAGTATGATTGCAAATCGCATTCAAATTAGTATTAAAATCACCTGTGAGAATAATATTATTGAAGTTAGGTACATAGGTAAAAATTTCGGATTCAAGTTCTGTTCCAAAATAAGCATTTGGAGGTTTATAAACGACCCCCATCAAAACAGAGTCCCTCGCTCCCCTGACCTCAACAAAAAGAAATTCAGAAGTAGGATAATTAACGGTCGAACTGACTCCCAATAAGACCCCTCTAAGGCTGTTATGCACATATAGACACACACCACCCCCTCTCCGCTCCTCTCTGCCTCTACGAAAGATCACGTAATTATCAAGTGCGACTACACTTGATGGGTGGTTCGAGGTTAGCCATGTCTCTGAGACTGCTATAATATGGTACGAACAAGAGCTGAAAAAATATATGAAATATATGAGCTGAAAATATATATATATATAAAGTGAATCTAAAGTTAGTCATAAATCGCGAAAGAGTTAACTTACTTGCATAGAAAATTCCAAACCTGGGATGTAAGAAGTGTATTGTAGCTTGTTTAACATAAGAAGCTTCAATTAAACGCAGAAAAAAAAATAACAAAAAAGCAACAACAAAAAAATGTTTAAAACTGCAAAAGTGCAAAAAAATTCATTAAAACTACAAAAATACAAAAAAAAGGAGGACCAGTGATCGATACCTCCCCGTGGTTCATCCTGGGCTACGCGATTCGCGGCTAAGAGCGGTCACAATCCCTGCGACGTTTATGCACAAGGCGATGTAGATGCGTATAGGTATCAGTAGCAGACAGTTATACGCAACGAACTATTGCAGATTTATACTTCTGGGAAGGGGGTCTGCCACAGGTCGACATAGTTGATGGGAACTTAGTCAATGCTTGCCCGTAAAACTTGGGCCTTTAGCCTTTATCTGAAACACTTTTTGCTATTAGTCATAGATTTGGAATAATTTTCAGACCAACCTAAAACTTTCAGAGGATCAATGCCTCATGATAAACAAGCTTTTAGTATAAATTGAAAGCCCGAATTCAAGGGCGCACAAATGGGAAAATTCAGGCTCAGTTTTCCGGTCACTCTTTTAAAGTTACTTTCTTCCGCCCCCTGGGGGTCGGGTGTGGGTAAATTTTGGTGGAGTCGCTTTTCCCCTCGAAAATAAGAAGCTTCATCACGGAAATTGGTTTCGTTGAATGTGTATTTTTTGAGATATTTGGATGTCTCAAGATATAAAAACACCCAGTATAATGCATGGACATTTTAGGCAAAGTATCTAATCGAATACTTATTATATACAATGCCTAGGTATTCTATATAATCCCTAGGCATTATATATAATGCCTGGCACGTGATGGGTAACCCATATAATCTTGATTTTCAATATAATAATGCAGTTAAAGAAGGGCACTGACCATTGTTTTTTGCGAATAACACTTATTAGTTTGACACTTCGGTTTGCAGGAATATTAAAAAAAGCTTGTAGAAAAACATTAGTGATTGGCGATCTTTTTAAAATTATTTTAACCATTTTTTATTTGAAAACAAAGTTGATTGTTTTAAATTTTTAGAAGTGGAATTTCTTTAAGATTTGCAAATTTATAAAATAGGCTTTGGCAGTGCAAAGGATAGGGTGATTCAAATTTACACCTGTAAAAATTCAACTTTTGTATTTTGGCGATAGATCCCCCCTCCCCCAAAATTGGTTTGTTTTAGTGAAAAATAAATACAATTTTTTTTCAAATCTGTCAACATTGACCCCTGCCCCGGGGTTTTTGAAATCAGCATGAGGTTTTGAATGGTAAAAGCTTTGTTTTCGAAAAAATGCGAAAAGAAGTACTTTTTATTAGCTTATTGTAAATTAAAGATGAAAATTTTTTTAGCAATGTTCCAGGAATAATTTCAACTTGATTATTTTTAATTTTGATGCACATGACCCTTTTGCATTGTGCAACTTATATTAATTGAGGGGCTGGATGCAATAACCACCTTTGTGCTCGATCACGCGGAGAAGTATTGTCCGCGAAGCAAATTTTGATAATTGTTCAAATTTAAGTGTTGATAGTCCATACTTGTAGAGAATTTTATTGTTCATCGTTTTTGTATGGCGACCAAATTCGAAGGTTGTTTCGTTTTTTAGTTATTTCAGGAAAACGGAATTTTTTGTCGAAAAAAAAATTAAATACCGTTTAGCGTTCAACTCGCCAGATCGTTGCCGGGAATTGATCATTTTTATTGAAAATTGTGTGTAACGTTCTTCAACATTTCCTACAGTTTTTGGGGTGTTTACGAAGTTCAGAAACATTTCAGGACCGTGTAATGAATTTAAAGAAATATTTTCTTCGAAATCTTGGATGCATATATACAAACGAAAAAGTTGTGTGAGGAAGTTTCGAATTTTGACAACTTTCAGTGAGAAAAATGTTCCTTAGGGATCAAAGAAGTTTTTCCATAAAGATCTAGATCTTTAGTCATTAGGGGGAAAAAGTGAGAGCGATGTGAAAATTATGTATGGCGTGCTGCGCTCGACTTCTTTGACCGTATGAGAAAAATAATCCACTTGTTTACACTCGTCTTGGACGAAATTTATACTTGCTATATTGCTATACTTTTGGCAATGACTTGAGTATGTTAATCAGTAAAAAAATGTGTTTCAATGTCGAACGCAGCGCGTCGTACATAATTTTCACATCGCCCTCAATTTTTCCACTAATAAGTAAAGATCTAAACCTTTTTGGAAAAACTGTTTTGATCCCTGAGAAACATTTTTTTTTGCTCGAAGTTGTCAAAGTTCAGAACTTGCTCACACAACTTTTATATTTGTATATATAAAATATTTTGTTTAATCCAGTACAATATCAAACGCCGCAAACATCTAGCGAGTTAAACGAAAAAGGTATTTAATTTTTTTTCGGCGAAATATTCCGTTTTCCTTAAATTACTAAAAACCGAAACAGCCTCTGAAGTTGGTTGTCATACAAAAACTATGCGCAATAAAATTCTCTATAAGGCAATACTTCTCTGCGTGTTCGAGCGCTAAGGTGGTTATTGTATCCGGCTTCTCAATTTCATAAATGATTGCTAACTGCCTTTCTCAATTAATATCACTCGGAGAGTTCATATAAAATGAATTCATAACATTAGTTCAAGAAAAACATATCTTTTCTCGAGTTACTGAATGAAAGAATTGTTTAAGTAAATGGAAATTGTTTAGTGAATTGCAAAATATCCTAAGCAAAAAATAATACTTTTATCATTTGCCAATTGTATCATTGGCTCCAAAAAAATAAACTTTATACGATCAACAGAGGAATTTAACAGGGGAACAATTTTCGAAACAAATGGAAATAGTTCAAATTATTGCCAAATATGTCGAGTGAGAAATTTTATTCTTGAAATTCATTAACTCTACAATTTATTACGAAAGCATGATAACTTTTCACGATTTACTGACGAAACAAAAATTGTTTAAACAAATAGTAATTGTCTAGGAAAATTATAATTAGTTGCAAAATGCTTGAAAATGTATGACTTATCAAATATAACTACAAAATTTGGACGAAATTCGGAAAAATACCATCTTTCACATACAAATTACATAAAACTGATGTTTTTAATTTTTTGGGGCATTTTCCGATCCCAATACAAGGGGGCTTGAGGTGTAAAAAAAAGTTACACGAAACCCCTTGTTACTTTAAAACATCTGAGCTCGTCCTTCGTTCATGGAACCACTCCAAATGAATAGAGTAATACCGGAACGGCAAGCATGTTCGTCGCAGATACTTTGTTCTTCGCCGACAGTTCAGAAGACCAAATCTGTCGAATGAGACGTTTGTATCTGCATCGGAGAGTATCCTTTATCGATGTCACGTCCTGAATGCGGCTCTGTGGCACGCCTAGGTATGTATAGGTCTCTCCAGCGCCAAGGTGTCGTATAGCGCTTCTGTCGACGAGCTCAGAGTCTTCCGGGATTCCATTAAGTTTTCCTTTCTTCGAATAAACCTTGGCGCATTTTTCTAACCCGAACTCCCTTCCTATTTCTTGAGTGTCCTCTTTGACAATGTATGGGGCTAGATGTAGTTTCTCTCGATTTTTAGCATAGATCTTAAGATCATCCATGTAAAATACATGAGTGACTTTATGCTTTCGATTCCCAGGTTTGCCGCAGAGGTACCCTTCGCAATGGCGAAGTGCGAGAGATAGTGGCAATACTGTGAGGCAAAAGAGGAGAGGGCTCATGGCGTAGCCCTGAAACACACCTCTCTGAAAGGTATCACTGTTAGTGATCACACGATGTTTTCCAGATGTGATCGTAAATCTGGTTTTCCAAAGCGGCATTAATCTCTCTATGCACCTCAAGATGTGTGGATGAACCTTTAAGCTTTCCAACAGACAGATGATAAGTCTATGGGAAGTTGAATCAAAAGCTTTCCGGCAATCAATCCAGGCCATTGATAGGTAACTCTGATAGAATGCTGCGTCTTTACAGACACATTTATCGATGAGCAGGTTCTCCCGAAATCCTGCTACGCCTTTCTTTGAGCCACGTTGTTTGTACATCTCTCGCCGTACAGGTCCAATTGTCCGAACAATCCTATAATTTAGGATAGCTGTGAAGATCTTATACAGTGCGTTGAGACAAGTTATTGGCCTATAATTCCGACTTTAGATATGAGGCGAAAATTCTGGCCAGATGCTGGTGGGTTGAAGGGAACATCTTCCACATCCACAAACATCTTCCATCAAAATAATCGCTACTAATTCTGAATACACTGAAATTAATAAAATGATTGATTCGTTCAATCAATATGACAATGTGAAAAATTAATTTTTTTTTTAGGGAAAATGTTTCAGATACAGTCATTTAGGTATTTTTTCAGCACTTGCCTTTTACGATCTCAGTTCTATAAAGCTATGGTCTCTGTCTTTCAAGCTTATGATAAAATAAGTCACTTGCCGCAGTATGTGCTGTGTACTTGAAGTAGAAAGTCATCTTTTAAAATCAGTGAACCTATTCAGAAAAATAAAATTTTAATTTTTGTTCAATGTGATTAAAAATAACTTTTGAAAGAAGAATGTCCATCTCTTACTGAATTTACGGAAAAATATTGCATAATGACACGTCTCTATCATAGATTGAACTTGAAGCTTTCTTGATCCTGGTAGTATAAAAAAAGCGGATACTTTCAAATATTTAATAAACAGAGACATTGAGCCGTAACTCCTTTTGTCCTTCTCTAGCGTTCGGTGCTTTTTACCTTTCTCAAAGGTTTGATTCTTGGACAACCCAATAATTGTGTCAGAAATCAGTTTTGAAGGTTAATAATCATTCAAATTTTCAGAAAAAAATAAAGTAAAAATTATTCAAATATTTCAAAAAAATAATTGTTTATTGAGATTTATGTTATTAACTGATTAATTTATCTTACAATATTAAGCAACATAAATATTGATTTATTTCAGTAACATGAATCGATTATTTACTTTAAATTGATGTAATCAAATATTGTCTATGATCTGTATAATCAAAGTTTAGTTATGTTTACTAACCATCTTCTACAATATTACAATTAATTTAAATGTTTGACGAATTTCGGATTATGAAATTCTACTTTCTGCATGCTTCAGGGAAGGAAATGGAAAGAATTAAATAGTCTCTTAACTCATGTTTAAAACCTCCTCTTTAAAAGGAGATTAAGACCATAATGAAATATTTCAATGATTGCTCACAACCATTGCTTAACCTTTTTTGTTGACTGTGATTGACACATATACGTTCATTACTTTAGCATTAGGTCGGAGCGTAATAAAAACTGTAATGAAGGGAGCAAAAATGACTAATACTCATAGAACATCATAAGCATACATCAGCCTCATTATCGATCACTAGTATTACCAATTAAAATATTTATAATCATATAATTTATCATTAGTATAATTGTTTGTTATCTGAAATTTTACTTTTTAACCAAAACATAACGGTTTGATTGTATCGTTTGAAAATATTATATATTATATATCAATACTGAAGTGTGGTCTTCAATTTGTCTTAATTATACAGAAAATAATTCTCGTTTTTCTTTTATTTCAGATAGTAGGTACTATGAAATACCAGCATTTCGTATTAATATTAATTTTATATTTTGATCTAAAAATTGCGTAAGGGAACAAAAATATTGTGCACGTGGCGCGCTTGCTTGATTCTAGTCCTATAATAAAAGTCGATATATTATTTTTCACAGAACCTCCACGGATTGAACCAGCAGAAATGGACAGTAACAGTAATATGCATCAATATGATGTGGGCCAAATAGTGAGCATATATGATTCTATAAGAGATATTCGCAGGCTTCGTATAGTCAAAGGAAATACTGATGGTGTTCCGATAGGCATCAGACCACTGAAGGCGGCTGAGAGACTGCTTTACAAAAGGATTGAGAACCGGAAGCCCACCCACCCAAGTAAAAGTTCAAACAATAAATCTTAGCGCGAAGAGAACCTACATAATGAATTTTCTGAACAACTCAATTTTTATAAACAAATGTTATGTATAATTACACAAACCTGAGATGAGTGTACGCAGGAAACTGTTTTTTTTTTATACTATAATTTCTGCGATTCGATATTTCAGAGTTGAACTACCGACGAATAGTATCTGACCACTTAACCCCATGACTTACTGAAACTTAGCCTTGACTCTACAAAGTGATAGAGCCGTCCAAAGTATAGGCAGATAAAAGTATTTCCAAAAAAACATTGAAAACCTAATTGACTGTGGCGTTAAATGAGCCCTAGTTAAAGTGATTTGCCCTTGTGGGTATTAAATTTTGACGTGAGAGAATAAAAATTGAATTCCGATTTTTTAGGAATTTTGTACATCATGTTCAAATCTTGGCAGGAGATAGGAAAATTAATTTATTATTTTAATGTTTCACAAAAGCCATGTTTAAAATTTTCGCACACTCGCACAGTAAATCATTATTTCATGAACCCGTAAAGATTTTGCAATGTTTAATGGCTAAAATGAAATGTAGCGTCCCAAATATCGAATCCCCTAAACATTTAAACTTTATTTTACATATCCTTTTCACGTGATCATTCAATAACCACAAGCCCAAATTACTTATTTTCAATAAGTAATCCGGTTATTGTTTCGATACTTTCCGTCAGTAGTGTATATGGAATAAAAAATCTATTTGTAATCTATTCGTAAAGTCGAGTGTCATTTGAAGTGACTGGATCGATGTTTTAAAAAGAATTTATAAGATTTCTTTTGAAAATTGAAGACTATAAAATTGTAGACTCTCGAAATTGAATTATTCCAAATACGTTCTAATTGAAATAATTTCAAATAGGACAGATCCAAAAGTCAACGATTCCAAATGTTCTTTTGAATGTAGATAATATATCAAATTAAAATTTAGATGTATAATTGTTTAGCTTACTATTGGCACATCTTCAATTTATGAAGTCTTCAATTCAAACTTTTGATGCTTCGAGGATTCTTATATAAAATTAGTGAATAAGTCAATTTTCAATTACATACTTTAAAATGTGCAATTGTGCAGTTTTAATTTGGTTGCTCGAACATTGGGGATTGTACCATTTTTAAAGATTGACTTTAAAATTTTCTTTTTGCGAAGTTTTAGATTTACAATGGCTCAAATTTTAAGATTTTGTATTGAAAATTAGTAAATTAGTAAATCTTGAATAATAAACATTTTAATTTGAAACTGTTTGACTACGTAGATTTCAACAAATGCTAACACTAAAATTTCTAAATATTTGAATTTTTTATATTGAAGTTACAAGGCTAGAAGTTTGGATTGAAATTGTAGGGTGCAAAATTTAAAATTCGACATTCCGATACTTATTCATCAATCATTAAAGAAAGTCTTCAACATAATCCTAATTATGGATAGTTTAATTCTGAGCACTTCATTTAGAATTGTCATTCATACTTGGAGACTCAAGCAATTTTCAAAGCTTGAATTGCAATTATTTCAATTGTTATCGTTTATAAATGTAAATAATTGTTTAACCATTACGGATTTCGATTCGCAAACTCAATTTCAAAATAAACGATTAAATGTCAAGAGACTTGAAAATAGAAATATATAAATTAAAGCTTTCAAAATTAATAACGTATTTATATAATTCAAGTGAAAAAATTATATATTTTTTTTGGTGCGCGAAAATTAGAATTGTGTATTGCAAAGCGATACAAATACTGTGTAACTTTGTAGAATTTCGCTAGTTCTGATTAAAGAAATTGTGTATTGTTAAAATTAATAGTGAATATATTTTTCTACAGGGGAGTATCTAATACCGCAAATCGTTTATCAGCCTGGGTTTGTAGCCCTTCGTAAAGCTGTTGAACCAGAACCAGGCTATAAACAAATGGCAGAATACTTTAACGGAGAAATAATGAGAGCAGTAAGAGGATTTGATAGGGGTAATTTAAAAACTAAAATATAATTTTTTTAAATATTGGAGAATTCTGCCAAGAACGATTAGTTTTTTCCTAAGTATGGAGTTTATTTACGCACTTGGATCACAAATTACTATTTTACAAGTAGTAAAGTGCCCAGTATTTCTGAACATATAATATTCAAATTCTTTAACTCAAATTATGACTATATTTTTATACACAATCAGGTCATAGCTTTAAACCCATGGATGGTGATGTATTGCTGGGTCCAATAAATGCGCCGTTGCCAGAAACAGGAGCAGTGATGAATGACCCGGTTGCAATAGGATGGAAAAAGATGTGGCTTGTGCACGATCTACTTCCTCGAAATGCAGAAGGTATTGTGTCCAGACTCTTTTAATAAGGATTACTTTGGGGCTCCAAAAAATAGTTTTCATCCCATGTTGATTAAATATAAAATTTCTTGTGCATAAAGCCACCTGTTCATATTTAACTTGCTTTAAATCATTTAGAGTTAGGTTTTCGGACCAAAATTTGGGGTGCAATCAAAACATTCAAAATGTATATTTTGCACTAATAGTGTAGAATAATTTCCTTAGTAGTCTTTCATTACGTACCTGTTGATTGTCAGAATAATAAAATTTTTTATTTTTTTCTTACAGAATGGGCGGAGGAGACATTCAATTATCAGTGGCATCCTGGCATGAGATTTTAAAATCTTCACAAGAATTACTACAAATAATATAATCTGCCTTTGACATAAGTATGTGGTTCGGATCAAGGCTCTGATGAGTCAAATAGTTTGTAAGAGGTTTGGCTCCTCCTGGGGGTTTTTTCCACAAGTGGCTTTTTCCGGTCGGGATGCACTATAGCACAATCGTATGGAAGTGCAGGCAAATGCAGGAGCTTATAAAAATGTAGCTGTCAAATAAATAGTATTTCTGGTATTCCTAAATTGACTCATTTCGCAACCCTTCACCTCGCCTGGGTCCAAGTTTAATTGACCGCCGATTTAAAAATATTTCATCTTGGGTTTTCCTTCAAGACCTTGAAATCTAGTTCCGTCTCATAAGCCATACTTGATAGATATCAAATTTTGTCTTTGTTTATGGCTATGGCTCTCAGTGTTAAGATGAAAGGAACTGCTTTTCAGACATGCA
>CAKNWT010334509.1:10250-27480 GCA_932066315.1 Andricus coriarius
GTCGACTTGAATTTGAAAATAATTTTGTTTTTTATTTTTTATGATAGCGATTTAAAGGTAAACATATCGGAATCTGTGGGTCTAAACGTCTATATTCATATAAAATATGATACAAAACGATCAAAATTGTAGTTTTCTATAGGGTCCTCCGAAGAAATATTAATGATAAAAACCGGTAAGAAATACGAAAAAGAGGCATCATTTTAAGGTTTGTCGCATATTGTTTAATTAATTTCAAAAATTGTCAACCATAAGTTAAGATTAGTGGTTATAAGAGTTAGGATAACCTTTTTCGCCAGGGCATGTAGGCATTGAAAAGCTTTTTCCATGTTCAAGACAGAAATTAAAGTCTGACTGCGTCTCATATATGATTCAAATATCTTCAAATATCTTTAAGTAGTCTTGAGAATGCCTTGATTATCTGTCATCAAGTCAAAAATCGAGACGAAATATTTTTACATGGGCGAAGAGTACTGTGGCGGGCTCAGTACTCTTTCTCTCTGTGATTACCTTTTCAACTGTGATGACCTGATGAAATAAAAAAGTTCAGCACTGAAAGGAAGAAATTAAAAGGTTATTTTATAGAGGTAGAAACAATGATCATTCAGACTCATACAGGATTTGCATCACAAAATATAATAACGAGATGCAATTGGCCAGAAGGAAGTCACGAATCGGGCATTGTCAGGAAATCGAGTGTATATCCAATACAGCACCCAGGGAGATCTGGGTCCAATATGGCGAATCAAAGTGCAAAAATTACTTGATTTGGATGAAACTTGGTATTCGGGAGTTCTTGAGATTGCTGATTATGAATCAAAATATAAAATTTAGAAGTTCAAAATGGCAAATTCAATATGGCGAACGAAGATCAAAATTATTAACGTATTGATATAATTGTAGGGAAAACCATTCTTTTTTGTGTGCAAAAGTATTAGAATTGTGTATTTTTTAATATACTGTATTTATAGAACTGCCAATTGTCAATTTATATAATTTTTTAATGACATGGTGCAAAGGGGTACACATATTGTAACATAACACAATCTAAATAAAAACACTTTTGAGATCAAAAAAGATCATGAAGTGAAACTTTCTTTGATCGTTTTTGATAATTATTTTCATCATTATTTTGATTTCGGTTGTAAAAATATTAAAATTCTTGCTGGGGACAAAACTTTTATAAAAAGAAAATTCTGGCAACAATTGTCATAAATAAATATATAAAAGTATCCATCAATTTAAAAACTGAAATTCTTAACTCGAATCAATGTTATAATAGCATCATCAATTAATTTGAATTCCCATTGTATTTAGCGCGCTTTTCATTTGGAATTATTTTTGTCCACCTATCACTACAACTTTCTCAGGCTTTTCATTTGGCATTGATTTTGTCCATCTATCACTACAACTTTCTAAGGCCTTATATTCATTTATTTGTTGTCTACGTCACTTCAGTTTGTTAGCTGTTTTTACAGCCCTTTTAATTGTAACAATGTAAACTCATTTGAGCATATTGAGAAATTTGTTTTCATCTCTTTAATTTCCTAATACATTTTCACTTTTTTTAATATATGACTTACTACGAATTTTAAATGCTGTCGTTCGCTTCGACGATACATTATGATTGACTATGAAAATTGCCTCTGAGGTAAAAAATTGTTTTATATATCTAATTTATTTTTTTGTATGTATGATTTTATTTTTATTATTATCAATTATTTATAATCTTAAAACAGATGTTTTTTTTTCTGATGAAGGCCCACAGATGAGGCTGAAAGGTCAATAATAAAAGGGAATTGGAACATGTTTTCTCTCATATTTTGAATAACCCAATTTGTATGGATTCTACGGAATCATTTTTACTGTACATCATATTTTTTAAACTAAGAACGTGTTTTTTCTTATTTGCAATGCCGCGTGTTCAAGAGGTGAAAACTACCCCCGAAGTTCACCCCGAAAAATGATTTTTGTCTGTTTTAACAATAATCACCTAATATTTTAATACAAAACAACTTGCATCTGATCACAGCGCGACAGCCAACTCTGAGCTTGAGCTGTCCTTAATCGGGGGTTGCTTTATTTTTTTTTTGTGTTTACATATTTTTAATTTTTTGGTATAAAAATAACAAATTTCTTGAATCTGCATATAACCTTTACTGTTAGAAATACAATACAAAGCTAAAGTTCACGTGTTCCGGCTCAAAAAAGCAACTTGAATACACATTTCGTTGCCAAAATTTGGTAGCTAATGATATAAATTTTCTTAATACAAATTAGAACCCACGCACCTTCGTACTTTATGCGGGTAAACCACCCACATCCCCAAATGTTCGGTTATACTCCCGCGCCTGAAGTATTCCTAAATATTTAACTTACATTATTCCTATTATTAAGGGGTTTTGGGAACTCTGATTTTGAATATAAACTCAAAATTTTAAAATTCAATATGGCGAATCCAATATGGCGGACCGCATCTAAAAAACCAAATCGATGGAAACGAAAATCGCTACATGAGGTTTTTTTTGGATCACTGATGGCGAATATAGAAACAAGATTATGAAGTTCAAAATATTGGATTCAACATAGGCCACTGTAATTGCTAAAAATCACTTTAATTTGATTGATTTAATTTTATTTGTTTCCTTGCGTCGCGAATATGTATTTTTTATCAAGCGTTATATAGGATTTCTGCATTATTAACGAAATATTTACCTATGCAAATATTTATCATTACAAGAATAATTTTACACCATAATTTGCTAGTTTTACGGGTGAAAGTCTGTACAGTAATAGTAATCATGGAGAAAAAGTTTAAAGCACAAAGATTTCTTGTGCCAGCAGCACCTAACAATTGCTGTATTTGAACACCCTTTAACGTGACATCGAATATTTGAATCACCTTTAAAGTCAAATTCAACTAGATTTCCGACAGTATTAGGTTTTAAATCAGTATAAATGCTTTTGCACCACAAATGTTTAAATAAATTTGTATATCTGCGAGACGGTAATTGATTGTGGGTCAAACTTTGTAATTTTATTATGTTCTTCCTTAAATTCAAATTGAAATCTTCGTTCATTAATATTTTTTTTATAAGCCAGACACGAATTACAAAAGGCCCCTACGTTTTAGCCGGCCCTAGGGCCCCGACACCCCTAAATGCGGCCCTCCATATGTGGAGACTATATACCTACTAGAATAGTGGTTGAAATATAGTAGTAGTACCTTTTGGAATTATTTTAATGTCCACGACTCAATTAATAAAACACTTGAAGAGCGAACATTTGGAGAATATACTTTGTAAAGCCAAGTCTCAAAGTGACCTGAAAATATATTTGATTACATGGTTAAAAAGTTGAACAATATGCAGAATACAATTTCAAACATCAAACTGAATCATTCTTACGTGAGATAAGTTTTCCAAATTTTTAAGCTGTTAAATAAATGTTTGAAGGTTGAAATAATGTCTCCTGTACTACTGATCCAAATTCACTGCTTCGTTCTTGGAGAACAACACATAATGGGAACAGAAGTTTTCCGTCACCTCATATTGTTGGCTGAATTGTGTAACTGTGGATTGTCAAAGTTACAGATTCCACTAAACATTGGTTCTGTTGCTGACCTTTAACTGATAAGATTCGTCTAGAGTGCACTTCCATCTGGAATCCAGTCTGATCTGAATTGAAGACGGATTCTAGTCCTTTCTCTTGAATTGCTTGTGTTAGTTCGGTGACAAATTTTCCGGCTGCTCTTTTGAAATAATCTGCTCCCTCAAGCGCTTTCTTGGTAATAAATTTATTAATGTTTCTACTTACAATACTGTGAGCTTTTTTAAAATTGCTAATCCTATGTTTTGAAGCAATAATTGTCTCAAACAAAGTGACAAATTCTTTCTATTTTTCCTCTGAAGGTGCCCCCTTTATTTAAAGTATGAGCCCAGCATATCAACTGTGTGATTGATTGAACCTCTCGAAACCTTCCTTGTACAGAACTGAAAGCACGATTTTTTCTGTAAGTCCACTTCTCCAGTATTCCACGGCTTTTGCTTTATAATCATAAGATAAATATTCCATATCTTCTATGGGGTTCTTGAAAATGTAGTGTTCCTTCCTCGGTTATTTTAGTTTTATTGAATTCTGTCATAGCATAAAACAATATTTTTTCGATACAATTTTTAAAAGATTTATGACATTCATAGGATTGATTGCCATTTTATCTAGAAATAAATAATTCTCATGTAAGAAATTCAATATAATTTAATAATACATTTATTTTTATAAATTTTACGTGAAAAATGTTCAAAAAATCACCTTCCTTATTTTTTCATAAAGTTTTTTTCATTTTTTAAATTAAGTTAAGAAAAGGTATACGGCACTTGAGTAAACAAATTGTAATATAACCGGTGCATTTATAATTCGATGTGTAGAAATTTCAAGTAATTACAGAAAACGCTTGAAATTTACATTCATTAGTAAGCGAAAGCTCTGTACGTTCGTTTTTCTTGAATTTATAGATATCTTGTCATTAATTTGTTGTTAAAAAAATTATGTAATTATATTATATGTCTTCAGGGGTATTTCGCAATGTCGGCAATGTAGTACGCATATATTATTGCACGAGATATAGTAAGAAATAAATTTACCAAACGTAACACACATTAACGCGCATATGCACTCTGGAACTCGAAACTAAAGTTGCAGAACTGAATAACTTTATAATAATATAAAAACTAAAATATAAGTTAATAAAATATTAGAGATTTCTGCCTATAACGACTAGTTTTTTCCTAAGTATGGAGTGTTTGAAGCACTTGTAACATAAATAACTATTTCAACCGCAGTAAAGAGCCTAGTAGTTCTAAACTAATGATTTCCTAAATTTTTAAACTTAAATTATGACTATATTTTTTTATAAAATTATGTGAAGTAATTTATCCAGTACTCTCCTAAAGTGAATGAACTAAAATATCGTTACTGAATATACTAGTGACACCAAATGATAGATTCAACCAGCGATATAACGCTTCACATGCCAAAGACATGAACTTTCAGTCGTCTGGTATAGGCGCGTCTTCGGTCGTGCATTTGCATTTCTCAAGTGGAAATACACATTATTGTATAGTAGTGTTTGCGTTATAAATATTTGGGGCCTGGCTGCAATAAGCTGGGGATATAATATATTTTGCTTGGCAGTAGGGAAACTGCTGCCACTGGAGTTTTACTTTGAGCGACGCGACACGTTCACAGTAAAAACGTATACTTAAAGTTATATTCGACTTAATTTCGAATTTGATTTGAAATAAGGAAGCAACTAAATTTAAGTATACAGGCCATCTTGAACAAAGCACTTACTTATTTTAAATAAGAAATAAGCATTTCTCGAATAAAATAAAATAAACTATGCATCAAACTTTCAATATACAGTTCTGAAAGTAAGTTGAAGGCAACATGAAATAAAATGTAAGGTTTCGTTACCTAAAATTAAGAAGTGCGCCTTACTGAATTTCAGGTTGACTCCGCCTTAATCGCGCTGTGACATGCGCACGACGAGGTCTTGGTATTCTGCTCCGTTTCTATAATCTAGTCCGGGTTTTAAGTGACACTTTGTCGTAATTCTCTGAAATTCTCGAACACAACCGGAATTGTATGTGTATCTTAAACGGTATTCATTCAAAAAGTCACTCGTGTACTTTCTATTTAATGTTTTTCGAAGTCAAGACTGCATTTTCTGCTCAAATGTGACGCGATCCAAGAAAAGGGACCTACTAGGCAAAAGTGAAATTTTACAGGGCAAGCGATTGAAGAAATCTCGAGCTCGAAGTGGCTTGGTGGAGGAGAAGTTTCATAGGGGAATTCTGACCCCCGCTCCTTACAGTTCGACTGTGGTTCCCCACTCTCTTCTGCTCCCGTTCGCGCGCCGGCAATCCAGTCCAAGTTCTCCCGTCTATTCTCCTGTGCTGCAGAATTTTCGATACATATTTTTCTAAACTTAGAAAAGAATAGTTATTTGTGATACAAGTGCGCAAAATAGGTGATTGTGTACGAGTGTGAATATCGCAGCATAAGCCGGAGGCTCGAAGCATGAGTCGGTGGTTAGCGCACGAGCGAAGCGAGTGTGAAAACGTAGACGAGTGCTTCGAGTTGCAGGCGAATGATGCAATCACACGAGTTAGCAATCACCTATGCGCACGTGTATCACACGCTATTTTTTGCAACGCCCGTCCGAGAAAGTTGTGTTCGGAGTTGACGAAAAATTCTAATCTTGAAAGAAAAGATTTTTATATTTCGTAAACTGTTTTTTTTTTTGAAAATAAAAGTTTAAACAAAAATTTTGAAAAAAAATTTCTGAAAAAATTTTTTTTTGGAAATAAGATGTTTAAAAAAAAATGTGGTAAAAAAAATTTTGGAAAAAAAATGTTGGAAAAAAAATTTTGGAAAAAAAAAACATTTTGAAAAAAAAATTGGTTGTAAAAAAATTGTCGAAAAAAAAATTTTGTTGAAAAAAAAATTATGTAATCGTCGCGATGTGGAAAGTTGCTCATCTTCAAAGTGCGCATGCGCGTTCATTCCACCGATGCGGAAAGTGCATAATAATCAAAGTGCGCATGCGCAAATATTATTCCCGCATTGTTATCAGGAATGACTCACTTTGCATATAATTTAGATACACGGAAGGCCTACTTTCGAGGTGGGTGTTGCAAAAAATGATTTTTCAACATTAGTGTATTTGGACATTATCCTTTATTTTCCAAAAACCTTTCGATTAAATTATAAAATTCATAAATAAATGTGTAACGATTGTATTATTAAATTAAAAATCTTTTTCGAAATGAAAAATAATATCCAAATACACTTGTGGCGAAAAATACTACCGTGTGAAAAAGGGACGTCTGAATAATCCCGAAAAATAATACACCCGACACTGTAAAATTCCCGAATAATAATATTCTCTGATAATAAGATTTCCGAATAATAAAATTCCCGAATAATAAAATTCCTGACTAATAAAATTCCCGAAATGAAAAATTCCTGACAGTTTTTAATATTACCGAATTTTAAAATTAACGAAAAATAAAATTCCCGACATACTAAAATTCTCGAATTGGGATATTTCCTAATAATAAAATTTCCGAATAGTAAAATTTCCGAATCGGAAAATTCCCGAATAATGAAATTCTCGAATAATGAAATTTCCGAATAATGAAATTCCCGAATAATAAAATTCCTGATTTATAAAATTTCCGAATTGGAAAATTCCCTAACAATACAATTTTCCAATAATGACATTTTCGAATAATTAAATTTCCTAATTGTAAAATTCCCGAAAGTTGCTAATATTACCGAATTAAAAAAAATCCGAAAAATAAAATTCCCGTCACTGTAAAACTGCCGAATTGAAAATCTCCTAATAATAAAATTTCTGAATAATAACATTTCCGAATAATAAAATTTCCGAATAATATAATTCCTGAATAATAAAATTCCGGAATTGGAAAATTCACCAATGATAAAATTTTCGGGCATTTCTTAATATTACCGAATCGAAAAATTTCCGAATAATAACATTCCCGACAGCTTATAATGTTACCGGATTTGAAAATTCCCGGCAGAAAATTGACGCATTATAAAATATCCGATCTAAAAAATTCCTGAATTAAAAAAAAAAAGAAATTTTTTTATGTATCATTTATTTATTCAAAAAATAATAATCAAATATTGTTTTATAAAAAAATTATTTATGATGTTTAAAGATTCTAAAATGATTGTTTAAATTTAAAATTAAAATAATTGAAAAAAACATATTTCTGGCTAACAATTTTCTTCAATTATTGTTGCTTTTAATTCAAACAATAATTTTAAAAACTTCAAACATTAAAAAAATGTGTTTGATGAAAATATTTTATTATTGTGTTTTTAATAAATAAATAATATTTATCAAAAACCATTAAAATTTTTTTTTAATTCAGGAATTCTATAATTCGGAAATTTTTGTGTTCGGATATTTTATAATTCAGCCGATTTGTCGGGAATTTATTATTCGGCAATTTTCAATTTGGGTAATATTATAAATTGTCGGGAAGTTTATTATTCGGCAATTTTCCAATTCGGTAATATTATGAACTGTTCGGGAATTTTATTATTTGGAAATTGCATGATTCAGGAAATTAATCATTCGGCAATTTTACAGTGTCGGGAATGTTATTTTTCGTGAAAATTCCTAAATAATAAAAAATCCCTGAACAGTAATAATATTACCGAATTGTGAAATCCCCGAATAATAAAATTCCCTACAATTTATAATATTACGGAATTTGAACATTCCCGACTAATAAAATTGACGAATTATACAATATTCGAACTAGAAAATCCCTAATAATAAAATTCCCGAATTTAAACAATTACATATTTTTAAAATAAATATGATTTATTTATTAAAAATACAATAATCAAATATTTGCAATGTTTAAAGTTTCTAAAATTATTGCTCGAATTTAAAATAACAATAATTGGAAACAATTTTGATCCAGAAATTATTTTTCGGGATTTTTTAGTCATCCTAAAATTTTGTTCAATTATTGTTACAAATTCAAACAATAATCTCAAGAACTTTAAACATTGAAAGTAATTTTTTAAAGAAATATTTGTTTTTCATTTCGGGAATTTTGCAGTGTCCGGAATTTGATTTTTAGGAATTTTCAGTCCCGAAAAATTATTCTGGTCCAAGTTGTAAAAAACATTAAGTTCCCTGCAACTGACGTCATAACATGAAATACCTAATTGTGCGAAGCGTAGAGCTCTACGCTGGGGACGCGGCGAGTAGTGGGGGAAGTGGTGGGAGAAGAAACGAAAATTAGAGGCGTCAAGCAGCCACCCCGCATGCGTTCAAAGACTTTTTTTCCATAATTTATATCTTATGGAATACTGCAGATACAACATTTCTGATTCCACCCCTAGAAAGATCAGCTAAAGAACTTATAGAATCCATCATAATCCGAAAATAGATTTTTTGCCTAGTAGGTCCCTTTTTACAGATCGCGTCACATGTTTAGTGTAAAGTTGGATTTCCAAGGAACCCACATTGTTTTTTGTCCAGATTGTCATCGAAAAGTATGATTGCATAGTGGTGTTCACATAAATAAAAAAATAAGTCTTCGAGATTCTTGATGCAGACAAAGTGTTCTACTTGTGAATTTATGGGAAATCCAAGAGGATTTGATAAAGATTATGTTTATAATTTATGTGATTTCAGTTCAGGACTCACGGGTTACTGGAAGGGAAGGCGAGGAGATGCATAATTTCAGTATAAATATGCGCCTTACTTTCAGCAACGAGTGTCCTTAATTCAATGTCATCTTAACCTTACACTGCCTTTTCAGTATAAGTATCGTCTTAGTTTCAGGTTTTCACTACCTGAATTTCAGCCTTTTTTTCGCTTACTTAAATGATTCAAACAAATTTTTAATTACAGGTTTCATATGCTTCTTTTTGTTACACCTTAAAATAATTCCAATTTTCGTCTTAAATTAGGTGTTTTTTTTCTGTGTTGTCGTAAGGACCAGCCTTCCCACAATTGGCCTCAATACATTATATCCTATTTTTTTCAGCCCAGCACCCAATTAGTTATGTGAGAGTGAAGTGCGGTTCGTAAAAGATAATTTTGCAAATGTTAGCACAATAGTGATGAATGGTACGTGTCATACCTAACCAGCTGACGGAAGGCAACGCGTATGATCATATGAATACTGCTACTGAGAAACCAGTGAACCTCACTGATTAAACCAGTAACGGAATCCCGATGAGATTACACTGGTTCGTTTTAAGAGAGTAGATAATGATAGTTTGGCGCGTCACTGAGGACATGATCATAAAAGGAGAGTGTGGCTATTTAAGCTTCATGCAACATTTTGAAGAGGTATGTGGCTCGTGCAGAAGCTGCTTCCTCCTGAAGGAGGTAATCTAAAAACTAAAATACAATCTAAAAAAAAGATATTATAGATACGTGCCAAAAGTGTCCAGATTTTTTAATAAGGATTACTTTGGGGTTCTACAAAATAGCTTTTACATCAGGTTAATTTAATATAAAATTTCTCATACATGAAACCACGTGTTAATAATTAACTTTTTACATTCTCTTCATAATGAGAAGGTATTGGTTATATTTTAAATGTTTGAATTTCTCCTCAAATATTGGTGCAAAAACCTTAAATCTTAATTATTTTAAGAATATGCCGCTGGTGAACTGTATTACGAATCGGATCGGACACTCTCGATACAGTCCGCGCGCGAGTCGCCTAGCCGTTAACGACTTGAAACATTAATAATTTCTTGAATATCGGTTCGATTTGGCTCTATTAGTGAAAGGACATTTCGAACTACCTTTTCTAACAATTTTATAAACAAATTACAAAAACTGACTGGCTGAGCACGAGTTAAAGTGAAAAAGGAATTAAAAAAGATTTTTCCAAAGACGTCAGCTTTTTGGTTTTAATTATAAAACTAAAAAAGCTATAACTTTTTGCCTTGGGAAAATGAGATGCGCAATGGAATTCTACGCCTATATATAGCTCAATTCTGAATTTTCTCTTGTTAGAGCTCCTTCGGCTTTAACAAACACATGTCCATCCCGTATCTCGTGGTTCGCAATTGAATAAAATTGGTCCAAAACGCGAATTTTTCTATATTAGGTTTAACTTTAATACATTAAATGTATATTATATTGATTGTTGTATCTCAAACTGCTCATACATATATAGGAAAATAAAGTACAAATTTGGTTCTTCATGGCTTTTTTATTATTTGTTCCTCATTTGGCATTAATCTCTATTCGCAGCTACTTTGAAACTATATCGTTTCAATAAATGTATATTATTACAATTAATAATGTGCATAATGTGTCGCTTTCACAAATATTATTCTTCTTATTATGATATTAATGCAATAATTCATTATTTTTTGTGCGATCAAAAATTAAATTTTCAATTTTTGCACAAAATTCAAAAAGTTTTTATGATAATCTTGCAAGGGCTTTCGGAAAGTAACGCTTTTCGTCTCTTGACTTTTTTCATACTATTCGTTGTTTGGCTTAAATGTAAATTTGCGTTTTTTTTTGGGCTTTGAAAATACTATAACTCTGATAATTTTCCCTTCATTGAAAAAAGTCATGAGAATAAATTGTTTGAATTTTGGGTACTACAATCAGCCGCCCATTGAATTCTTTAATCTGGAAGAACTTTAAGTTTAATTTTTTGAATTATTATCAAAAATAGCTGGTTAAGAAACTCAACCTTTTTTTTCAGTCCCTGAAACTGTGTGCTAAATTGCAAGTGTATCAGATTAGTTTTTCAAAATATATCCGGTATACAGACGAAAACGACAACCACAGACAGACACCATCGTAAAACTCGTTTTTGTTCGGAATAATTTATCAAAAATTTTAATTCACCATTAGGATATTTTGACCACTGCAAAGCCACAAATGTGAACTTTTTAATTCTTTATGAAATTTTATGTTATCACGCCATTTAATAATAAAAAATTAATTAGGCAAGAAGATTTCAAATTCCTTAAAACGATGGGTCCTAAAAGAAACTACGCCATTCGAGGCCAGATATAGAAAATACGTATCTGGCGCTGTCCATAATCAGTATATATAAATTTCTATATACATAATGTCGAGTGCGCTAGATACGTATTTTTTATCTGCCACCGCGAGCTGCTTAGTTTCTTTTAGGACCCATCGAATATTAGAGACTCCTTATTTGAAATCATACAATTTTACGCACTGGAAACACAAAATTGTTTATTTTTCATCCTTCCAAGTTTGCAAGTGTCCAATTTAAGACATTTAAAATAAAAAAAAAGGATCTGGAACTAAACTTTCTCGAGGGGGATGTACTCCGTATACTCAGTGCAAACGTAATGTGTTGGGACGACGGTCGAGACCACTTGGAGTCAGCCAGGGGTAGAAATAATTATAGTGAATTGTTTTCTAGGAACTTCTTGGCTCCATTGCAGGCTGAAATTTGTAGTCGATATCTTTACGGTTATTGTAATTAATTGGCTTATTACCATTTTTTTAGATCAAGTAGCACAGAGCGAAACAGTTTTTCTGACAGACGATCAGGTGGATGGAAGTTCGGTCCAATACTTCACAATTCTCGAAATGAGCCGAAATTCGGTCTTACAATCACGAATTTCCCCTGAATCTGCATCTATGTTCAAGGGTGCAAATACAAGACTGAATATTCTCTTTTTGAGACCTTTGATATTTGAGCTGAAACCAGCGTTTTTCTGTGCAGTTTTAAAAATCCTGAAAAATTAAAAAAAGTGTTCGCAAAATCTTCCGGATTCTTTTTTATATATGTTGGAATCTTTAAAACTGAAAATAAATCTGTGAGGATAAAACTCAAATCATTGAAATTTTTCTAAGAAATCTTATTGTCGATAATGGTAATTTTTGTTCTTATCGGTACCATCAATTCGATCGTTTTAGTTGAAAACACAGCTCCACAAAAAAAATCGAGAAAAGTACCCCTGGAGTCTGACTATGTCTATCATATGTTTTCGGGGTCGCTGAATCCAAATTCGGGGTCCGTTTGGCTTAATCACGTCAGATTTCGTCCATAACCTCAAAAAACATGAAAATCGCTGATGTAAGGTGAAACATCATTCGTACCTATGAAAACTGGTCATGTCCTATGTTTTCGAGGTCGCTGAGTACGAGTCCGGAGTCGTTGTGGTTCTATGACGTCACGCTTCGTCCCTAACCTCAAATAAAATGGTGAATTGGTAATTTTATGTAAAACATATATTTTTCAATGCAAAGTGGTCATATCCTATGTTTTCGAGGTCGCTGAGTACGAATTCGGAGTTGTTGCGGTGCATTTAAAAAATACATGTTTTGCATAAAATTACCAATTCACCGTTTTTCTTTGAGGTTAGGGACGATGCGTGACGTGATAGAACCACAACGACTCTGGGTTCGTACTCAGCGACCTCGAAAACATAGGATATGATCACTTTTCATAGGTACGAATGATGTTTCACCTTAAATCAGAGATTTTCATGTTTTTTGAGGTTATAGACGAAATCTGACGTGATGGAGCCAAACGGACCCCGGATTCGGATTCAGCGACCCCGAAAACATATAATAGACATAGTCAGACTTCAGGGGTACTTTTTCAATTTTTCTTTAACGATTTATGTGGTTGAGTTGAAAATTCACGTATTCGTTTGAAAATTCGTCTTCTTTGGTAGAAATTAATCTTCTTGGTTGAAAATTCTTCAGCTTTGATGATAATTAATTTTTTAAATTGAAAATTCAACTTTTTTATTTTTGGTTCAATAATGAATTTTTTTAGTTCAAAATTCAACTGTTTGGTTAAAAATAGTATTTTTTAGTTCAAAATTCAACTATTACGTTTAAAATTCAAGTATTCCAGCTAACTATTCATCACTTTATTTAAACATGTATCTTTTTTCTTAAAAGTAAAACTACTTGGTTGAAAGTTGAGCTGTTTTGTTGAAAATTCTTTCATTATAATTTAACATTTATGTATTAAAGTTCAGTATTGATCAATTTAATTGAAAATTCATAACCTTTATTTGGTCAAAAATGGACTGTTTTAATTGAAAATTCATCAATTCCATTTTTCGTTGAAAACAACGACACTGTGTGTCGTCATACAACATCTATCATTATGAATTCTGAATTTTTTGCTCTGCATTTAAGATAATTAGCAAGTGTCTACAACAACCGCAAGTAACAATTTTTAAGAATATTAAAAAAAGTTTTTTCGTTTGTGTAAATTCGTTGGCAACGTGTTCCTTGTTTCCAAATGACAAGTGTAGATCGAGATTAGATCCCCACTATCTAACATTTTCAAGGATAGTAAATAGAATTTCGATATAAGGAAAGAACGCCATTTCACCGCCTAAATGCAGTTAAAATATTTGTCAATGTTACGTGATGGCTAGTATCTATATAAGTATAACTAGTGCAAGATATTTGCAGTTGACGTTAACGAAAGATTCCAGGAATCAGTTCCTGATTCTAGAAATATGAGAACTGTTACTTTTGTCCTATTATTCTACATGTTAATATTTTTCCGCAATGCTGTTCGTAAGTAGAATAAAATTTAATAATACGTGCCTCATACATTAAAATATCATGAACCCAGATATCGACTATATCCAAAAATTCACATTTCACTTTGAAACAGTTGAAACATATGTTTATTATTATTGTACTTATTGCGCCAAAACTGCTGCTCAGGGTGCGGCTAAACATTTTATTCTACGGTTTTGAACCAAAAATTTTTCCAACATATGCTCGGAAAGTTTTCGTTGAAGCCCCACACGTATGCCAACATATATTCCAAAAATGTCTCTTCACAATCTCTTTCCTTCCGTCGGTGCATCTAGAAGTTTCTTTCCATTATATTACGCTATTCCGTATTACGTATTGTGCTATTGCGCATACTTCGTTTACCTTTCGATAATTGATTGGTTCATATTAAATACGCATAAAAAACATTTTTTTCTAACCATTATCAGTTAATATATGCACCTTTCATAAAATCTAACCTCTGAAGAACGTTCAAAGTTTCATGTTTGCAACACTTGTCAATGAGCAAGAAGAAGTTGAAATAGCAAAATACTCTTGAAATACATGACTTAGGGTGCCTAAGTTCTTAAAATATATTTACTTCATCAAAATTTTAACCCTTGAATTTGTTAATATCAAATGACTTTGGGATTCCATTTGGGCTCTCTTTATTTTGGACCAAATAGCCAATTTTTTGGGGTACATTTAAAAAATTCTTTGATAACAATCTTCATATTATATCTTACAGATGGAAGTGAGGGGCAACCGAATCGGCGTTCAAGAGAAAGACGGCAAGAGCCTTTAAGACGAGCATATTATAACAGCGGTCCTTCAAGTTTCTCAAGTTCTGTTGATCGTACTTCAAGTTCTGTTGATCGTACTTCAAGTTCTAGCAGTAGTGCCTCAAGTCTCAGAATTCGACGTTAGTATATTATAATTTTTTAAACTAAGATAAAATTGTCGGTACTCAGAAAAAAGTCCAAATTTTATTCCTTAACAGCCAATCATTTGTTCTCGCTGAACGAAGTTGTCCCCTAGAGACTTTTGAAACAAGTGTTAAATTTCAACTCAAAAAGTATATATTCTTACAAAGAATTTAATTTCGAATTGTTTTCCTCTGCACGCAAATGTTGTAACTTTCTTCGTTTTCAAAGTAAACCCGAAAAACACGTTTTTAGAGAACCACGTTGCTGCAAAGTTTGAAAATTTATGAAAATTGATGAAATTCGTGGAAATTTGCCCCAGTTTATGATAATTTATAAACAGTTTTAGGAATTTTATGAGCATTAACAAAAATTTATGAAAATGTGAAGTAATACACCGGTAACTTTTAGTAACAGTTCTGACGGAAAAATACGTAGTAGCTCAGGCTATAATTTCTGAAATATATAGAAACTTGTGAAAATTGATGATTTTATGAAAATTTACGAAAACTCAACATTGGTGGAAATACATAATATTCATAGAAATTTGTCAAAATTGAGATTTTTATGGTAATTTACTTGTTATGCTTGAAAACTTCGATAACTGTTCTACTAGACGGATGAATTGAGGTGATGGATACAATGACTCGTTAAGCGATCGAAAATTCGTAGAAGTATGGTCCACTCGGGAAAATCGATCGTTGTGGTAAACGTGGTCGAAACGTAAAACGAAATATACGTTCGCATTTTTCTTGAAGGTACCGGCAAATTTTACTCGTCAAATTTTTCATTAGACAATTATTAATTAAGATAAAAAATAAAAACTTTAAAAATTTTCCGATCGAAATTTTTTTTCTCACTTTCCAGGAGGCTCTAAAGTCTCACAACATGGTAGTTTCGAATAAAATAAAATACATCACTCGTAATATTACAGAAGTATTTGCGTGTAAAGACGTGACTAACCCTACTTGTGATGTAATGTACAATTTTTTATTTTGTTTAAATTGCCTGGTTCATTTTGAAGACGCATGAGCAAAAATCCAATATTTTCAAATATGTCAATGAGCAATAAGAAGTCAAAATAACCTAATACTCCAAAGATAACGAAATTCAGGGTGTTTACGCTCTCAAAATATATTTACTTTATGGAAATTTGGTACCTCGGTTAATATTAACTGACTCTGTGATTACATTTGAGCCATCTTTAGTTTGGACCAATAGCAAATTTTTAGAGTTTTGAAAAAAAATTCTTGAATGAAAATCTCTATACGATTTTTCATAGCTGCGGATACACCACGCCCAGGCTCAAGAGCAGATCAGCGTACCCAAATGGCGAATTTATACACGCAGACGAACGCACTATCCATCTCCAATCAAAATGATAATCATGGAAGTAAGTACATATTGATGTTTCAGCTTAGAGAAAATTGTTGTGACTAGAAAAAAATCAAAATTCCATTTCCTAAACGCCAATAAATTATATTTGCTGAATGGCCCTTGGAGAACTCTGAAACATTTCGAATTTTAACTTGAAAAGTACATATTCTTACAGGAAGTTTAATTTCGAATTTTTCCTCTGGATAAAAAGCTGTAACTTTGTCCGTTTTTATTTTTAACCTGAAAACATTGTGTTTACGAGAACAAGAACAAATTTCTATCAATTTGACAAATTTATAATTTACCAAAATTTGTGTAAATGTATTTGAGTTTCTTGAATTTGTAGAAATCTATGATAATTCCTTGCAGAACCGATGATCGACTTCCCGGAGGTTATATGGTTTACTTTCAATTTTTTGTATTTCATTGAGAAGTGTAGAAACATTATAAAAAATATGCAATTTCATAATGACATATAATTTGTAACAAATCCAATGGATGCGGCTTATACTATCGGTCAATTTAATTAGTCATAGCTCTCTATGTGTATATGTTACAGGCAAAGAATATAATCCAGGCATTCTATATTATCCCTAGGCATTACATATAATGCTCACCACCAGAGAGGAAAAGTATATAATCTTGATTTTCAATATAATAATGCAGTTAACAAAGGGCATGATAAATGAAAGAGCCCTTCGAGAATTCAACACACATTCACTGCCTATTTATGACAACATCACGGAAAAAAGTGGATAGTCAGATTCACTTTCATGCATTGTTAACTTGCAGTTTACTTGTTCACTTTGTACAAGAAACAATT
>CAKNWT010334520.1:0-12431 GCA_932066315.1 Andricus coriarius
TATAATCTCATCCAATATTGCTGGTGTCAATTTCTCGATGTACCGAGGGTGGATGATTTTAGTAACATGGTGTATCAGCTTCTGGTTCTATTCCCTTTCTTATATAGAGTAAATCGACCCAATTTGCACCTTAATTTGCTGACATCCATATCCAATCTGATCTTCCATGGTGGATTTTGAGCCCTTCCTTGGGCAAAGCGTGCATTTGTAGGCTTAGTTCTGCGGCCCAACTTTCTAACGGTTTCTACAGCTGCACAGTACACAAGAGTTTGCACCTCTAACGCAGTGAGTGTTGCGTTCAAATGCATAGGTAAAACTTTGCTGTTCAAGTGTCCTATTAGTGCACGCAAATCCTTTGTGATATTCATCTTGGGTAGATAATGCCTTTGTTTTGGTTCTACATATCCCAACTCTAATAAAGCATAACGAAAATTCTCTTCAATGTGCTGTAGTTTTTCTGGGATTTCGTTGTTTTCATCAAAGTTATTAATGTCCAGATGTGGTTTTAGTGGATTCGGTACTTCATGTTCATTATCCCTAGCACCTGTGCCTGCAGCTTCAATCAGGTCTTCGTTGTCCACATCTTCCAAAGGGATTTCATCAATAGGTAGCTGCTGTTCCACTTCCATTTTGATGGCAGCTATTTCAACAGCCGAAAGCAATCTGTTTACAGAAATTGAGCGTTTTTGGTATGTCAGATTCTGCTTATGTATTCTTCTGGCTAGCTCTGGGTACTTAATTAAGAAGACTCGATAGTGTTCTCTCCTCACACTTTGCCCACTTTTTTCTGTAAAAAATAAAGGCGCATAACATCTTTGTTCATATGGTATATCCATTTTATTCGCTTTCTTGATTGCTGAACCTCTGCTTCTGCCTCCTGTTGAGTAGGGCCGTCTACCTCTGAAGGATGTGATGGTGCTCGATCATCAACAACTACTGTTTATTGCCGTCGTTATTACACGTTAAAACAAGCTGTTGTTTAATCTCCATTGCTCGGTCTTCTGAGATGTGTAGATTAGTCCTGATGTCTTTTAGCTTAGCTTTTGGTTTCGAACTTCGCACTTGCATAGTAGAGACGCACCAACTCCTCTTTCATTGCGGTATCCCACTTGATGCTCACCCACGGTATTTCTATTGAGGTAGTTGACTGCAAATAGCGAACGCTAGCCAAAGCATTTGGCCAGCTGTTTGATTAGTGACTTCTGCCTGACCATATCGTAGCTCACCATCACTACCGTCCCGCATGATGTGGCCCCCAGCGGTGGCTCCAGGGGCGCTCCGACGATCCTCGGGAAGCGAAAAGCGTTTCAAAATCTTTAATATGCTCTTCATGATAATTTATGCCTTTTGGTGTTCCTTTTAGTCCCTTTTTCTTCGGTCTCTGCCTATCTAGGATGGGAAACCCTGCCAGTAGCAATACTACCGCCAACATAGCCGTCAAAGTTATCAGAGGAAAGCTCAAGCTCTAGTACGACGCCAATAATAATAATAATTATCATTTTTGCAGCCCCACACTTTTTTATTATTTGTTGTCTATAGTTTAGTAAAATTTGATATAATATATAAACAACGCAACCGATTAAAAGAACAACTCAAGTTCAGACAGAAAGATATTTCGACAAGGCAAATATAATCAGAATAATTCAGACATTAGTGATCAGGCATGCTCAAGTCGGATTTTTTTAGTCCTCGCATAACGTCAGCAGAAATCCATGACTAGTATTGGTTTCGCCTCCATTGCTACTATTGCAAAATTTAATTGTGGTCTGCTAAGCAGAAATGAGTCACTGACAACTACAAAAATATATTTGATAAAACTACCAGTCCAGAAATACAATTTTTTTATGGAGCAGAGAAGCTTGTGTCCCCATATTCTAAGACTAATTCTACAATTAGAAGGAGGAGTTTTACACCAAGCTACTTTTGTTACGAATGTTCCCTCCTTGAACGGAGGAATCATCTTAGCGATTTTAAAATTGTGTTGGGTGCCAGGAATCTATAAGGTTTGTCGACGAACTTGGTCTTTGGGTTCAGTTTTGTGGCATGTCTTAGGGGTGACTTTTTTGGCTACGGAGACGGTGTCCTGCTTATCGTTTCAGCTGATTATGTGACTGATAAGTAAATAGCCAGTAACGAAATCCTCTAACGGCATTAGCCCTGACACCACTCCGCTAAATGCTTCCAGGCAAATAGAGTCAATTGCCCAAAATGAGAAGTGCCGTATGTACTGGAATTTCATATCCTCGACAATTGTTTCTGTTACGCACTCGAGGCCTGGCATAGTTCTCCTTGACTTCGAGAAACGAACCATGTCCGCCGGGAGCGGGTGCAATTTTGTAGAATGGCACCCGCTACCAGTGAAATTCCGCAGTTGTCGTTATGACAAACTTTTAACTATATATAAAATAAAAAATAAGGTTAAACAACCACCGCAGGGTCACAATGGGAGCAGCTGCCATCTAAAAATGACACCGACTCCCAGTAGAAACACGGTAAATCACACCTGTGGCCACATCTCACGACCGTGAGATGGGTGGTCACAGGGAATGCTGAAATCACAACGACAGGCCGGCGAAACCCTCGTGTGTCTTGAGGACACAAAGGGACCCAAGGATAACAGCTTTCTGCATCAATCTCGCAAGTGCCTTGTCATATTTTTCGCACGCAGTTTTGGCTTTAAGGTTACAAGACAGTGATAGTTTCGCATCTCCGAGAGCACCTATTATAAGGACAATTACATGAACCAAATATTTTGGGTACAGTTGCTACAGCTCCCTTTTATGATATTGATACCTCTCCTTTTTCTTCCCCTTGGCAGTAATGTTGTAGTCGGCTGGAGCCGAGCATTAGATCATGAATATAGTTTGTTTCTCGAATTCTGCTTACTATTACTTCGTGGGTACCTTAAAGAAACAAAGTAATATGGCAGACACGGCAGTTCACGGTTACTGCTCAACGATTTGTGTATAAAAAAACCTTGCGAAAAGTAAATTAATTAAAATAAAAACTGAGGAGTGAAAAACAAAAACGTGAACAAGTACAGAAGTGAAAATTAAGCGCTGGATCTGTTTAATCTCGTTAGTGATGTCGGATGCGTGTCGTTTTGACTTCGAGCTCAAAGTTTTATTTGTCACAAGTTTCATCAAAATGCGTATAATTTTCTATTTTAAAAAATGCAAATATTTTATAAACTGAAAAAAAACGTTGAGAAAATCTTATATTTGAACTTGAATTATATCGCAGTAAAGTTATAAACCAATTATATGGAAAACTAAATGATTATGTATGTTTATGAATTTGTTTTTTATGTTTGCAGGTTTCTAAGAAACTTTATTTATGAAATTAGTGGATATTTTTTTAATAATAAACAATCTATGCACAATAAATGTTTCACTAAGGCACAACGTAGCTTTTTTTAATAGTGAAACAATAATACACATCAGAAATGACAACGTATACTACGTCGTTTCACAGTAAATCATTTATATGAAGTTAGATAATAACGCTGCAAAGAATTGAAAACTATAATTATCTGTCGGCAGATAGTTTTTATCACGAGACGGATAAAAATTATCCGTGGTCGGATAATTGTAGTTGTCAAATTTTCTCAACGTTTGTATCCAACTTCAGATAAATAATATCCCTGAGATTTACTGTGTTACTATTCCAATTTGCGACGTAGTATCCTTCGAATTTAAGACGTCGGAATTTTCAAAAGGGGAAATAAAAACTGTTCTTGAATAAAAATATCGCATTCCTAAGTTTTTATACATAAGGCAAACTGCAAAGTTAAGCATTACTTTGAACTCTTTTAATTGTTTCCAAGATATCTGGTTCATCCTTCATAATTATCTAAAGAAAGCAACAACAAAAAGAACGTTTTCTAGAACAAAACGAAACAAAAGTAATAAGGTATACTATTAATTTATTCTTTTATTTTATCGATTTCATGCTCTGAATAGGTTAAACAACAATGATGATATAGGGAACATTACTTCTTCCCTAAAATCTACAAAAGCCAAGACTGTTGATTTTCTCTGTTGCATTCTAACTTTTCTAATTAATACGCAAGAGTACCTTTAGATCATTTAAATGAGACTCAGAGAAATTTCTTCTTGTGTCAAAAGAATACTTCTTGACACAAATAGAATTTCCTATTTTTGCGCTCAAAAGAGGTCACCTGCTGACAATAATATTTTTTTCCTTTTCTTGGAAAAAATCCCGCAGCCATAAAATGAATTGAAGACATGAGAATAATAACTGGATAGGTACCATTTGAAATTGGCAAGTCAAATACGTTATTTTAAATGTAAAAAAGTACCAAGCTCATACGGTTCTTATCCAGTTGTCATTCTCATGTCTTTAAATGCGCATATCAAAAAAGAATTTGATCTTATGTGTAAAACTGCACTAAGATAATAAATAAATAAAGTCCACGACTCTACTCTATATCAACGCAGTAGTAGTGATGGACTGACTCCGCTCTGCCCACTACTACTGGCAGGTTCCACGAGCTAAGTGAAGCGACCTCTATACAGTCAGACGGCCGGTTCTTCTCCTGCGTCCGCGCTGGTACTACTTCAGTAGCATTATTCGCCAGGATCAATTGCACAAAAACTATTAAGTTTTTACATTTACAACATTTTTCACTCCCATATGACAAATTAACATTTATAGATTGTTGCGATCGAATAGGAAATTTAAAAATCGAACAAAAGCAATATAATATAATAAATACGAATAAAAAAGTAATTGACGTGGAGCACCTTCTCTTACCCACCCAGTACGTATAAGCCCATCTTGAAGCTAATTTTCCTTCAAAATTCAATTCCGCTTTTCGAAAATTCTACATAAAACAAAATACGACTTCATTCTTTTTCTCCTTTTCTGAGTCAAAGGATGCATGTCCGTGAAGCATGTCGTGAACCCACTATATACTTCTGTGGTGAAAGCTGCTGTTAGCGTTGGTGTTTGGTCCCATATTCTTCCTCGTGAATTCGGCTACAATACACGTACCCTTAGAGGAGCTCCCCTAAGCGCTGGCGACCACGATCCTTGCTTGGTTCTGGTGGCTAAGAGTGATCGGATACTGCTAGCCGAACTGAACTTCCGGTTACGACCAAAAGTAGATGGTCGCGCAGGTTGCCATTATCTCCGCGACCTAGGGGTGGTTCAGTCAAGTAGTCACGGCTTCAAAGTGCACGCCCGTACCTTCATACGAAGTTTCTTTCTGTGGTAGATTCAAAGTATTTAAACGCCCGGCAACGCGCAGAACTACCGCAAACCAGAAACCGTCTATTTTAAACAAAGGTATTCCATTACCATCTTAATTGTTATTTTATTTCCTTGTTTCGAGCCGAGGGTAACAGAGGATTTATATCTATCTCAAAAATTAGTTTAAAAGCAAACAGGCTGATAGATTTTTACAATTTAAAAAGTCAGACTGTATAACTTGATATTATTCTTCCTTCGATTTTATGTGATTCGTATTGATACGTACGTATCACTAGTTAAGGAGATAAAAAAGCGTATCTAAAAGTATTACTAACATTTTTTCAGTAAACAAGGATTGACGAATAATAAGTTTATTACTTTGTTGATATTCAGTTTATGTGCAGGTGAGTCAACTTGTGCGGGCACATTATTATCATGCGCTACGTTCGCTCATTTGAGCGCGCCTGGGACGCGCATCTGTCGGATCTCGCGCTTGGTGCTCGATAAATATATCCAGCTGGCTCTCTTTAAATGAACCAGTGATATATAACTTATTTTCATTGAAATTTCACTGGTTGAAATAGCAAGAAGTGTGTCACCGACAATTAGTGAGATTTCACTTGTTCAATCAGTAGAATTCCGTCATTGGTTTAATCAGTTAGGTTAACTGGTTACTACCCGTAGTCAGTCCGACACGTTGTCATGCGTCAGCTAGTTAGGTATGACACTTATTAGTATTCCTTACTTTTGTACAAACTTTGGCAGTATCTTTCAAAAACAATAACTACACATCAATAAATGAGGGCCGGCCTGCAATATAATTAGATATATTCCGTCCAACTGTGAGACGGCCCTTTATTCTGTCAATCCGTCGCTTCGCTCAAAGTCAACCCCAAGTGGCCAGGGGCCTCCCCACTTTCAAGCGAAAGACTTATCCCCTGATTATTGCAATCACATCTAAAATATTTTTATAACATAAACACTGGTACACAATAAGGTACGTTTTCACTCGTGCGAAATACAAAGGCGTGACCGCCGAAACGCACGTACGACACGACTGCAGGTTCATTTCATGGCCGCGTGGAGCGCTATATCACTGGTATGATCACTGGTTGAATCTGTCATTCAGGGTCACTGGTATATTTAAGTAACTGTTTTAATTAAGTCACTTACTGCATCACAGAGTCAAAATCGGAAAATTACTGGTTCACCAGTGATAACTCAAAATACTGATTTAAACAGTTTACAATTTCGCGCTTTGCGCTCACTCTTTGTACTCCCGCCACTGATAACTGTAACTTGGTAATTGTGAATTCCCTTTTGTTAAAGCTCCTTTGTTTTCATCACGTGTCTCGCGCTTCGCACTCGATTAAAGTGTGTAAAAACGCTTATATTATATAACGAACATATAATTCTTGGCTGAAACCATAACTGTTTGTGGTAGAAGGCTGCTGAATGAATCTGACCTGTCTTCTTTGACCACAAAAAGAGTTTACGGAAGGAAGTTCTGATTAGAAAATTCCTTCAAAGGATATCGTGTCCTCAGTCTATAAAAACGTAACATATTCGACATTTGCCCAATACTTTAAGTGTAAGAAATGTTTTAATTTATTTTATCTTCCGGTCTCCCCTATGCATATGTGGGAAGGGGGGATTGTGAGAAAGAATCGTTGCGTATTTTTTAAATGGCCCTTAGGATATTGGTCATTTTATTTTTAATTGTAATGCTATGATGGTTCCTAAATTAAATATTATAAGAATGTTTCTTCAAAAACAAGTCTTTATGAATAGAAGCTTTAGAATTTAAACCTTAAGGCCATGTGACGAGCGGGTCACGTGACCGGCTCCCTACCTTACCGACACTTTTTTTGTTTGTAAACTTATTTTCACACGAATAGCCACATCGAGTTGAAAATTTGGGATAATAAATAAAAAGCACTAAGAAACGTGGCTCTGGTCTCAATTTTTATAATTATAAAATAAACAAAAAAAAATTATTTACAAAAAAAAACTTTTTTCATAATTATACAAATTTAGGACCAGAGCCGCGTTTCTTAGTGCTTCTTATTTATTATCCCAAATTTTCAACTCGATGTAGCTATTCGTGTGAAAAAAAGTTTACAAATAAAAAAAGTGTCAGTAAGATATGAAGCCAGTCACGTCACCCACTCGTCACATGGCCTTAAGCTGAAAAATTAATTTAAAGTAATTTCAAAAGTTTAGAGTACGTCCAAAAGAGTTGAGTTAATTCAGTGGTAAAAACTGTCAAATTCATGTTAAACGTCTACTTTGGAACTTATCCTTTCTCAACATATGTGGGAGTCGGCATGAGAAGGGCCCGCATGGCCGGTATGGAGTTATCTATAGTGGCATATAGCCGGGTAAATTTTCGGCATTTTAGGCCCAAAATGAACCCTATAAGTCAAAAACGAGTCATCGGGGTATTTTTGAAGTTGGGACTTCGAAAAACCGTTTTTCGAGAAAACCGCATCTAAACTTGGGGAGTGCCATAAGCGAACATGTTATATTTTTTCTTCGAACATGAAATATACCTACTTCCGGTTACTGCCTGGATATGAGTATAGTCCCAATTAATTCACTATAGGTATCAGTATCACCTTCCACTCAAATCCAAAAATAATAATTTTGACCTTAACTTATAAAACCGCTAATATCAACAAAAATATTATGTATTAATAATTGGTATTTTTCATCAAATCAGTTCTATTCGAACGGAAGAAACACACCACTATTTGATTGAATGTGAAACAATAAAATTAGCTAAATCCAATGATGAATGTAATATTTTTGTTGATATTTGAAAAAAAAACGTTATGTTTATAGCGAAAAATGCAGATTACTGAAAATTACGTAACAATGAAGAGTGGAAAAACTTTATATTGCAGAGAACATCTTAGAGTATTACTTTGATCTTGAAGTTCATTCAAAGTGATTTTCAGCAGATTGATACTCATTTGATTTAAATGCCCCAATTTTGTATCAAAATTTGTTGAAAGTTAAATGGTAACATTGAATTTTTCTTTGGTGAGATCTTTGAAAAGAAAACAACACGACTGTCGGTTTCTAGATTCGTGAAGTTGGGCTTCTAAATTTGGTTGATTTTTGGAATTGGATCATTTTGATATTAAATGGAAAATTGAATTGAGCTGCAGTACTTTTGATACCTCAAGATTTACTGTGTGCCTATTGTTGTGATAGCGTTTCAAGGGGGGAGGGTCCAAAAATCGTCCAAAAAAGCGTTACGTAATGTATGGACAACCCCTTTTAATGAATATTATTTGGTGTTAGAAAATGTTGTTGCACGTAATACTTACGTTTAGTATATATTTAAAAGACACTAAAATATTTAAATACATAAATTTGAAAAGTGTATTAATTACTAGAAATGTCAAAAATTGTAATGTAAACGTAGCTTTTTATCCTTTCCACTTCGGAAATGTGTCTCTCAGCGATTCTATCGCAGTCCAACGTCTTTGTTTTCACTAGCTTACCCAGCTTTATTTTATTCGCGAATGTCTGACTATGATCATAAGTGTTGCGATCTCCGGATAGAGAAAAGTTTTCTTGAAAACGAAGTAATTCAAAAAGTTTCTGTTCCGTGACATCTCACGATAAAAAATTATTCGTGCTCCATTATCCAAAAATGTGATTTGGATAAAGAAAGATATCAGTCTCTCCTTATAAAAATTAATATTTACTTCAATTTTTAATACAATTTTGTTCATTTGTATATGAAATAAAAGAAAAAAATCTTCGAAGAACTTTGATAAACTTTTTCGCGAAATCAAACGCGTACTCTAGAGACTTAAAAAGTAAAAAAGTTTCATATAACCGTTTACTGGCAATAACTAAAAGATTATGTTTCTCTATTAACATTGCAGAAACAAAGTTACAATAGCACTGATAAAAAACAACCAGTTCTCACTTTGACTTACACGGACTAAAATAGTTGTTTAACATTTAAGAAATATATTATGAAAAACAATTTAAAAAAAATTTTAATTTACTTTTATTGCAGTGGGTCGTAAGCTGTGGATTCTCGGTTTTTATCTTGTGAACCAGTGATCCGGATTTTGATAGAATTCGAACCTAAGCTAGAATGGCTGAATAGCAAACATTGCGCGTGAGACAATGAACCTCTTGGGACTTTGATAATGTTGTTGATTTTGTGTTTTTCCTATCTTCTTGAAATTTTCTGTTGCACTTGCACATACAGTTACAGCGTTCTTTGTTTTCTACTTTTACGTCCGTAGGGGCACCTTTAGAAAAGTGCTTGGAATGCATTCTATGAATCCAATCTCTAATAATTAAAGTTGTCGAATTTAATTCAAGCTGTGGCAGAGTGACGTTCTATTGGATAGTTATTAATGGAGAAAACATTTTTCATTCCTATAAATATTTGGCGGGGAGAGGGGTTTAGAATTTTTCGATATTTATGAATATCATGTCGTCAATTTTTATCTCTTCTGATAGGGATAAAAAAATGTTTTCCAGTACAGTTTCGACAGCTTCTTTCACACCCTTTCCTTATATCATAAACATTTTTTGAAAATAGAAATATTTGAACTTCAAAAATGAATGTCTAAAATATAATTGACTTGTTTCATAGAAGGACCCTTTTCGAAATCTTTTTGTGCTATACAGAAAGCTTGGGTTTTTTCCTTTAAGAATCTTGAGGTTCAAAAATGACATTTAAATTTTTTATTGACGACAGTTTTTTGCAACATCCACCTTGAAATTAAGGACATCCATACCTCTTAATGTTGTGCAAAACGATCCAATCCAGCAGACTATGCGAGAAAAATATTAGCGCATGCGTACTTTGAAAAATGGCTATTTTGCGAATCGATGCGATGGACGCCCATGCGTCCTTTAAAAATAAGGCTAATGCCGCAAGTTTCACACTCGTCGATAATCGCCTATTTCGCGCACTAGTATCACAAATAGCCATTGAGAGCTTGCTTATACCCAGACACGCTTGCCTACGCGCGCGTATGTTCTAAACTATTATTTTCAACAATCAAAAAATAAAATTTCACTTTTTAATCTCAAGTTTCTTGAAGGACAATTCCAAGCTTTCTTGCTACCGAGACACAAACTTTGAAATTAATGTGCTTCTATGAAAAAAAATTTATTATTGAACCTTATTTTTTCAGGGCTAAATATTTATTTCTTCAAAGAATGGTTACATTCAAAGAAAAAGTTGTGAAAACACCTATCGAAACTGTACTACAAAATTTTATCTTTAATGATAATAAAAGAATTCTGAATCGCCAAACTAGATTGTATAGTGCCAAAAAGCACTCAACGCTTATTTTCATCAAGAAAATAATAAAAATCCTACTTCTTAAACTCAAAGGTCTTAAAGAGAAAGTCCTCAGCTTTCTTTTGAGATAAAAAAATGAAAAAACGTGCCTTGTCGTAAAAAAGACAAATTTGTTTTAACCTCCCCCCTCCCACGTCCCTTTCGTAAATATTTATCCAGATGAACAAACTTTTTTCCCCATAAACTACTATCCAATAGGAAAACACCTTGCCCATGTTTGACTTGTTACGTCGAGCAATTTTGATTTTTAGAGTGAGTACGCTTGAGAAATAATTCCCCATCTATGAAATAATAAATTTGCTGGAATCAATTGAAGTGAAAAATTTTAAATCGTCTATTTCAAAATTAATATATCCCGACCTTTTTTCTCTCTTGTTTTCATATATTCACAGATAAGAATTTAAAAGTATAATACTTAAATGCGCTCTCCCAACTTGTAAGCATGATTTAATTCTGGTACTGTGTAAAAAAGGTTTCCAAGAAATTATGAAAACGAAGTGTGTACTTTTTTCAGGGGCTGATGTTAATCATGAGGTTCGTTACTCCTTCAGAGCACTTTGTACATTTCAAAAAGGAAACTGCAGTTGAGTTTGTAATGTAAAGCTTCTTTAATAAAGTAATTCTATCTATAATCATATTTTAGATATTTCAAATAAAATAATTTCTAAATACGGATACAGCAGATGTAAAAGCAGGAACAATTATGTGTGTCTCTCATCTTATAAACTGTTTATTTCCATCATTCTTGAATAATGAACACTTACTCAGACGTTGTTTCAGAGTAATTTGGTAAAGAACTTTCGAGAGGTTTCAAGTCAGGGACATCAAGGTTGTTATCGATATGAGCGATTTTCTTGAAACTGGGGCAAATAATAGTGTCTCGTTGGTAAGATAGTGTGGTGAAATATTTTTGAAAATATTTTAAAATTGTGGGAGGTAAGACACTTCGAAGTTTTTTCATGCATTTTTTAGAAAATGCGACATCTCGGACATTTTTTAAGCGATTTTAATAAAATTGATAGATGTTATGCAGATACACTTCCTAACTGAATTAGGATTTCTTTTTTGAATACTCTATACTGTATTCCGCACAAGCGTAAGAAAGTCAATTTTTTATTTTTTTGTTTTTTTTGTTTAGCAATACTTAAGCAAATACAATGGCAAAATGGTTTATTTCAATGTTATGATATTTTAACGCTGAAAGAATCTCTTAAATAAAGTTATTGTTAGTCAGAACTAAGGAAGTCTGAAATATCTTATTAAATTATTAAATTATCTTATTAAAATTAGTAACAAAACTTGTCATCATTTCAAAATTTATAAACAACTTATGAAGTTATAAACGATTCTTTAACTTATTAAGTTTCACGGGCGGAGCAATTGACATAGTAGGAAAGTTAACATTTGGATAAGAATATTCCATTAAAAGATGATTTTTCATTTTAAAAAAAGTTAAATTTTGGATTGTCTATACAATTGGTTTAAAAATATAAGTAACAACTAAAACAATAGCATCTTCCGATTCTACGAGAAAAAATATGCCCGCTGCGCGGGCACATTCTCATTGCACGCTACGCGTGCGGCTCGCTTCGCTCGCAAGTTTGAGCGCGCCTAGGGCGCGCGACTGTTGGTTCTCGCGCTTCGCGCTCGAGAATATATTCATCTCGCGCTTCGCGCTCGATAATAATGTATTTACCTCGCGCTACGCGCTCGGTCTTTGTATTTTCCGCACATTTGTGCACAGACCTTTAAAAATTAAAGGTCAAAGCTTTAACAACTGTAATTTGATGATTGTGAATTCCCTTTTGTTAAAGCTCCTTCGGCTTTAACGAACAGATTCTTATCACGCATCTCGTGCTTCGCACACTAT
>CAKNWT010334528.1:0-25961 GCA_932066315.1 Andricus coriarius
CACTGAGAAAAATGTTTGTTTGAATCAAACAAATTTTGTTTGGATCAAACAAATTATTTCTTTGATATAGGGTGAAACAAATGTTTGTTTGATTCAATGAAAATTTTTGTTTATCCTTATTTATTTGGATCAATCAAATTTTTGGTTAGCTTAAATAAATCTGTTGTTTAAATTGAGTAAAGGTTTTGTTTAAATTAAATATATATCTTTTAAATTAACTATAGAATTTGTTCAAGTGAAGTAAATCTTTTTCGTTTCACACTTAACCTTAAAATTGAGCTTCTTTATGAAAATAATGTATAAGCTCGATCATCTGTTTTTTAAAAATCGTAATTATCGTTATATATGTAAAAGCAGAAATACCTATTCAATCCGAATGTTTACTTCAGTTTAATGACTAATTTATTGTGCTTCTCATTTCTGAATTACAAAATCATGAAGTAGAATAATGAGAAGTGAACCAGAGTTAGACATTTGAATTGAACATATATATGAGTGTTCCTGTTTTAAGTATACAGCGATAATTACATTGATAAAAAACATGATCGATTTCATAAATCATCTTTATGAAGAAAGGAGGTTAAAAATGAAAAAGACTTACTCAATTGCAAAATCTTCAATTATATCCAAAATGCAAAGCCCCAATATTCAAGCAGTTCCAACACTAGAGATATTGCGTCCATTTACAATTGATTTTAAGTTTGCTAGTAAATCAGAACCGTTAGAATCACACAACACAGAAAAAAGAACAATGCCATCAAGTCAATCAAAGGATAAATCAATTTAGAATTTAGGTTAGTACCGTAGCACGCCTAGCGGCAATTTGTAGCAACTGCTTTGCATTATATTTTTTGTTTGAATCAAATAAATATTTTTATGAATTCAAATAAAGAAATTTTAAACAAATTCATTGTTTAATAAAATCCAATTATTTGTTTAAATCAAACAAATTGTACTAAACAAATTATTTGTTTAAATCAATAAGGCAAAAATTTTCTTTTTCTTAAAATCAAATAAAACTTTTTTCAATTGAAGCAAAAAATTTGTTTCATTCAATGATATGAATTCAAACAAATTTTGTTGTTTGATTTAAACAAACCTTTTTCTGAGTGTAAGTTATTTCGGGCTGGTCGAGAACCAAATAATCACTCAAAAACAACCCTCCTCTGCAAAAGCCTTAAAATTTTGCCATTTGTCAGGTATCTCTGACTGTTTTCAAGATCATTCAAAATTTTGAAAATATTTTTTTTACTGTGCTATTTCGGGATGGTCGACGAACATCTCCCTCTATCAAACACTTACAATTTTGACCGTTTTTGCGTACCTTTGACCGTTTTCAAGATAATTCAAAATTTTGATATTTCATTCAATTTTTAAATTGTGTTAAATGGTTTACTTCCGGGTTTCCGATACCCCCCCCCCCTTATAAACCCCTTGAAAATGTTGTCAGTTTTCCCAAAAAGTACTAGTACGTGGTAATGAAGCATACAAAAATTTATAGATTATCTAGGTATTTCTGTATGTTTCATTGCCAAATTAGTCAAGTTCTGTTACTTTTTGGGAGAAATTATTTCGGCAAACATTAAATTTTGGACACATGAATACCTGCTACCATGACTCACATCAGATGTCAACAGCCAACGGTATCTACCAATAGGCTTTAGGGACTACGCATGAAATTGGCCAAAATGCATATCCAGTTTATAATAGGATTCTGTAATTAGTTCGTTGTAATAATCATTTTTTAAGAAATACTGAAGTACCAAAAATTTTTTAACTTCTTGAAATAAAGAAATACAAGAGAAAGGACAGATGGAAGGGGATTTGGAGGTCGCCTTTTTTTCTTTTCTCTTTCTTTGCCTAGGTTTCTGAATAAAAAAAATGTTTGAATCTCATTACATAAATCACAGCTTATTATTTCAATCTACAGCAGGTAAATGTATATGATTTATAATTTTGAAAATAATTGTCACGCTTTTAATTTATTTAAAATTTTAAATAGCTGGATTCTGTATATTAAATAATAATCCACAATGCAAAGCGATTTCATGTTTTAATTTTTTGAGTATTTCAATTTTCCAACAAAATTTTCCTGAAGTAAAATATTTTCTATCCAGCTCAAAGCAAAAAATTATTATATTATACCGATAATGCTCAAAATAAAAAAGTAAAATCTGAAACAAAATTGGATATATTTTCTAAACTGAAGCATTAACCAATTTTTCATTTAAATTTAAATGTTGGAAATTCCAAGTTATTAATGGAAACCAACCGGTTAAATAACTACGGTTAAATAACCTAAAATTTAAAGGTTGAAACATAAGAAATTAAATTTGTATGTAGGGTCATTAATACTCAATTGTAGACATTGTTCTCATAACTTTGCTAATTTTATATTAAAAATAAAAAATTTAACAATTTTTATCTAAAACTAAATTTTGAAGCAAATAGATTGAACAATTAAACACAAATTAACAAAATTAAACTATTTCACAATAGTCTTCTTATTCAATAAAGAAAATATTATGACGATTTTTAACAATTATATTCGAAGTTCCTAGCAAAAAATAATTATAATATTAATGCAATTAAAAACGAAAAGCCTCTCTCTCCCTCTCTCTCCACCTCTGTTCCAAATATTATTATTTTGACTTCTTCAGTTATTTTAACTTCTAGAGAAATCTACGAATACTTTTTTAGTTAAACTTTTTTTTAGAATTTGATTGGAATCTGGAATTACAATGCGTATTGCGTGTCAAAGGGTTCAAAAGGAACTCGAGGAATAGAAGTTTCTCTATATCTAATTTCGAGAGTAAAATTTGATCTCTGAAGTATCAATAAAGTTTTTTGAGAGTGGCTTGCGAAAATGATAGCTCTCAATTTTCAAAGGACAGAAGAGAATTCCCGCTCGGACACTAAATACGGGATGAAGATTGAAGCACCCCTTGACATACTGCGATTTAATCAACAAATTGAGGAATCAATTTCGATTTTATTTTTGTTCTGAATTTTTTCCATTATATATTGCATGTTAAATTATGTTATTATATGTATAATGTAACATATTCTTTAGGGGGCTTTGAACAAGATGCTCAAATTATAGAAATGAGTCGCATAATACATGTTTGGAAAAAGATATTTCTCTTTGGTTTGGGCCGATTTTATAAATTTGTTGTCGTCGGAAGCTCATTAAAATCGTCCAATCCGGCAACCCTGCAATTTCCAAGTGTGTGGGGACAGGCGGTTGCAGAAGCAGGTAGTTAGTATGACGTCACGAGATTCCTTAGCTTCCTTTTCTAATCCACGCACTTGCCGTATATTAGAAAAGGAACAAAGAGGATACAACTTCAGTTCGATGGGTCCTAAAAGAAAGTACGCAACTCACAGTGACGGATAGAAGCTACGTAACTCCAGCTCACAAATAGAATCTACGCAACTCGTAGGGACGGATAGAAACTACGTAACTTCATTTTTTCGGATTTTGAGTTACCGTCAGAAATTGATGTCGTGTGTTTGAAAGCTGTAATGTAAACGCTTCAATTGTTCTATTTATTGGTTTAAAACGTATCAAATAATAAATAATACATTCACGCAACTCGTTTTTGCACATGGATTCCGTGATGAAAGTACGTAACTCGGCTGAAATAGTTCTGACCTTCACCGTGGCGCCAGTTTTGCTGTCAATGATTTGCATTGATTATAATAAACCTAACCTCAATCAAAGTAATGTAATCAGATATTATGTAGATTAATGTTTATAATTCATAAATAGTGGATTGAATTTGAAACTTCTAAAAAGTGTGAGGTTAGATCAAACGCCACACTATAGCAATTACATCGAAAACATCACAAAATGTTTTAAACGTAAAGTTCAGGTTATAGTCTAGTTTTCGGTGATTATAGGATCCCTAGGAACACTTTATTATCTCTGAAATTATTACACTTGAATTGTGAAGACTAATTAAACTTTCAACACGGTCTCCTGAAAACTTGCATTTTGTTACTTACGTAGTTTCTATCCGTCTCTACGAGTTGCGTAAATTCTATTTGTCAGCTCGAGTTACGTAGATTCTATCCATTACTGTGAGTTGCGTAATTTCTTTTAGGACCCATCGAGTTGCTCCTCTGGTTTCTCTGATTGCTCAGTTACTCTTAATTTGCACACAATTACGAAAATGGATAATAGAACTGAGATCTGTGAAATAGAAGAGCTGAGTGATGATGCTTTAATCCAAGTTTTTGAATATCTACGGAATGCAGATAAAATTAAGATTGAAAGAGGTATGTGCTACATTTTTATATTATACTTATTTATAATTTATATTATACTTGCGTTGCTTGTTTTATCTTTTTAAAAATGATTAAAAAGGCTCAGTGGATTTTTGTTCAAGTTTCAAAAACGTAGGTGTTCCGTTGTTGCGACGTCAGAATTAGTTACAGGTTAAATGTAGGGGAAACCTCCCTACAGTGGGTAATGCAACCTACAGTGGATAATCATTAATAAAAAATACTAATAATATGTAAAATAATTAATTTAGTTTAAGTAATACTTAAGACACTATACGTGCTCTTAAATTTAAATTTAAATTAATTTTTCTCTCTTATTTGTGTTCTTAATTAACAATTATCCACTGTAGGTGGATAATTTGGTGGATAATTAGGTGGAAACTTTGCGTTTACAATGCAAAATTAGAATAATAAAATTCAGAGATTTTATGCCAATTGATCAATATTATACAATTTTATTTTATCGTAACACATATTGTATATATGGACGATTAGCAAATAAATTTCAATTTGGTTTTCCGAAATACGAGTGAATTGAAGTTCTAAATAATGTAATAATTGTTATCAGATTACATATATATATGTACCAGGATATACTACTCTATAACGCAAGAAAGCTGTTTGATCCAGGCTATTGATTTTTCACATTGATTTGTGTATAAATTATTCTTTTACTTAAAGTACATTATTATAAAGGCTTAATACTAATTTAGACAGGTTTAGCGAGTCAAAATAATTAAGAAAAGGGTTTACAAATTTCCAAACGTTGTCTTTGTATATTCTAAAAAAAAATCAAACTGTTTAGGCTGATTTTGTTCTGAAATCCGCTGAATTTCAAGCAATGAAAAAAAACGAGACGTGGATTTCCTCCTCAAAATTCAATAATCTTTAAAATAGTTTATAAATTCAAGAAAAATAGCCACACTGTTCAATATAACAAATTTTAAGAGGCATTTGATTGTTTACACTTCAGAGAAAATAGTGGAATCAATCATTGTTTATTTAATATATTATATATTGGTGACTTGTGTTTTTTTTCATCCGATGGAGGAAAAAATTGTAATTTTTATTAATCTTTGTAATTTACGGCATAATTGGTTCTTCAAAAGATCTTAATAAAGCGCAAATTAATTTGCATAAAATAAATTGGTAATTAACGCTTTTTTAGAAATAAGAACTAACCAAACAGAATTGAAGAAATTATTTTCAAGAACAAAGTGAGTCGTTAATTGAATAAAAATAACAATTCGTCCTCCAAATTATCCTTTTTCTCTCAAGTACACTTAGATTTTTTGTTTAAATGTGTTATATTTAACAATGTGACTAGTTTTTTTCTTCAATTACATATACCATTTTTACATATCAAATTTTTGGTTATATGTAACTATTGAACATCCTTAATTAAGATAATTTAACCCAGTCTGCACTAACGTATGCTTTTTATAGGACATAGTAGATAACATCATTCTATTTGTCTTAAATTAGCAAACTATGTGGAGTAAATTTGATAAATGTTAATTTACGTCTGGACGCATTCGGAATGATTTGTCACTGGACCAAAAATATTCATGAATTGGCATTGTATAACTGTTGCTACCTTAATAAAAAAAATCATTCATGTTTTCATCATTTTAAAAACTTAAACGAGGATTTAACAAAACTGTTTACTTATATAAAATAGCTGAAATCCTTAATTCTACACTATAATGGTGAAATGATTGGTCATTGTCTCGAGAAATTGTCATTTAAGAAAATCGAAGAAATTTATTTCACTGGTACACCTCTACCAAAATTCGAATATGCTCGTTTACTTTTTTCGGTAAGTTATTTTTTACAGTATGAAATTCCACAATTTTAATTAAAACGTGTAATTTTAAGAATTTTTATTTACATAACTACATAGAACATATCCCATATTTGAAATACTTTAACTATTTTAACCCCAATTAGTCACCTGGGGTGTAGCACACCCCACGGGCTTTCCGAATTTTTTCCGATTGCCTACGTTTATTTCTTCAAGTATTTTTTTTCGAATAGTTAAATTATCACTGAGACTTTGGAGATATTTTTGTCCTATTTTATGTTGTTTCATCATCACTCATGATTTTTTTTCAGCCAAAAATATTTGAAGGTGTATTTTTAGGTGTGACCGTTAAGGGTTAAATTAAAGAATTTAAAATTCAGCAATTGGAAAATGCACACAATACTTACTTTATAACATTAGTCTTAATTTTTTTTTATACAAAATCACAGAGTGTACCAAACTACAGAAAACTAATTTGAATGTTATCGATCAAATCTGTTTAGAACCAATATTTGACCTGTCAAGCTAAGAGCTTGAAGAACTTGTCTTTTCTGCATAGTATTTCATATGGGTTAGGGTCCAATTTTTTGCCTTTAAAAATATTGGAAAAATTATGGATTTATTATGCTGAGAACTTTTTTTGCAAACATTTTCTAACAGTAATTGTTAGAACTTGTGAAAAACTTACCCACCTGAGGTTAGAAAGTAAGTTAAGTAAAGCTTTATTGTGTATGTTATTATTATTTCTTTACACACATATGACAATGATTGTATGAAACTAATTTTCTGATCAAGTAGTACAAATAATTAACATATTCATGACGGGATTTCAGTTCCTTTTAAATTACCAAAACTTAAGTAATTGTTATTAGAAATATTAACATTTTTGGGTTTCTTTTGGGAATGAAGTGGAGACAGTGTATAATTTTGTAAAACAAGCTCGTAATTTGCGAGAAATTGCCGTCAAGGAATGCGAATTAATAACTGGAGAAATCTTGAACGCTGTTGTTGAGGCTCTTAAAGTCGAAAATCTGACATCTAATAATAATATCTACGTTTGTTAATTTTCTCTATATAAAAACATGAATTTGACTGAATATGTGTAACTTGCATCAAGTCATTAGAAAATAATCTCTTCTCTATATATGTGTATTTTCTGTAATTGAAATTGTAGCTCTTCTGTAAGGGTTACAGGAATGTTTTATGGCTCATTTGTAAGCCTATGCCGTCCTGATGCCCGGAAAAATAAAAAGAAAGCTCTGTCGGATTTGACTTTTTAGTTAATTATTTTCTAGAAAGTGATTAATTAAAAAATGCATACTCCGAAAGGGATTTGGCTTAATAATGTAATAATAGTTTCCTTCAATTATAAACTCTGGCTCTGCTGTCAGGGTTACGGGGATGTTTTGCGGCTCATTTAATTTAATCATTTTAAAAACCTTGAAAATTATATGATTTCTAATTGGAAGCTTCACAATTTAGTGAATTCAAACGTTCAGCGTTAAAAATTAAACAGTTCCAAATTTTTCATTATGCTTTTTAAAATTCACTAATTCAAATCTGAAGTGCAAAATTATTAATTTGAAAATCAATGATAAATTATTTCTATGCAAGGGGAACAACTTCATGTTGCTTCGAGTGGGAAGAAAAAAATGTGTATAAGTGGTCAAACTGATGTATACTAGTAAATTGTCGCATTGCCGCATGACAGTAAAATTCGCGAGGATGGAAAAAGTGAATGAATGAATCTGAAGATTATTACTATTATTATTAATCGATTTTTGTCTATTATGTATTGGAGTTGAATGAAAAATTACGCCAAATTCCGGTTTACTAGTACGAGAAAAAGGTACAATCCAGTTTTATCCATCGTGGCCCTTCGCTCTCTAGAAAAGTGATTAACGACGCAGGCAACGGGGTCGAAGTTTTCGTACAGCGGCTTGGAAAAAATTGCATCTGGTGGTTTTCGATCGGTTGTGCCACCACATCAGTAATAGAAGATGTTTCTCACATGCCGTCATTTTTCGTGCTTTTTTCATGAAGGGTGAAAGGACAAGAGGTCAGGGGTGATGTAAGCGAACGCGGAATCTGTGCGAGCAACGAAACAGTCTGATCAGATTTCAATGGACGTATTTCAATCGAGGTCAGTGCATTCGAATATCCTGCAGCATGTCGATAGATCGATGTTTTATATCGTATCGGTGCACCTTCACCCTCGAACATTTGCACGCAGTCTGCTCGAAATAAAGGGGAAAAAGATTTGTAAATAACGGCACGACGAATCGGATCAAAGAGAGGATTCCCGTTTCCACCGCAGCACAGTACGTAAAACTGGGTTTTAAAATATGTCAAATAATATAGAGCAAATAATTTTTCGTATAACAGAAACCTTTTTATATCATATATGTATCTCGTGAATATTGACTGAAAGAGCCCTCTAACAGTAGCGCTTTTCTTTAGCCAGTTTTCTGTCATTTTTGTGTTTAAAAAATGTTCTTTTAGCCAGATTTGAACAATCTGTTGAACAATTCAGAACTTTCTACTGGTAAACAACAGACTTGAAAAATGCTCATGTTTGAATTTTTAAAAATTGTTTTAATCAACATATAGATTTTGATTCCTTATGATAGTTATCACAATTTTTTTTTCTGGGGTATTTTCTCAGTACATAACCCTGAACTGTTCAAAGTATTTTTATAAGTACGCTAGAAAGAAATGATTTGAAAAATACAAAAATGACTATTTGAAAACCCTACTTTTTCTGTGATTATTTCCTGAGACGTGAAAATTTGTTTCTAATGTATTTTTAAGAGTTCAAAGCTGCCAGATGTTCAAAACATATTTTAGTGTCAGCTAAGAAAGATAGTGTAACAAACATAAACTAAAAAAATTATTATTGACGAAAATAAAAAAATTACTAAGGTAACAATTTCTTTAAATACGCAGTTTGCTAACATGCAAAAACAATCAACTCCAAACTAATTATACTTTATTAGAGGGTCCTTATATACGCTACTTTTTTACATATTTTCGATTTCCAAAATTTTGTTTCTCCAGCCGCAACCAGTAGACTTTTCTCTGATACGCCGTTTTACGTATTTTATTAGATAATTTTAAATCATTAAAAATTGGTAAAACATTATGTTTATTTGCCGCAGGCTTTACAGTCTTTCCTCTATTTTCTTATTTTCTCTTTTTTCTGTTTTCCACTTAAATGCGAACTAAAATAAGAGAAGTCAATAATAAAACCCTACTATTTTTGTAAAAGAAAACAAATTTGAAAGTTCATAATTCCTGCTTAAGTAGGCTGCCATTATATTTTTGATTGAAAATTCGTCTTTTTTGGTTAACAATTGTATTATTTGGTTGGCAACTTAATTATCATCGTGAAAATTCAACAATTTAGATGAAAAGTAATCATTTTTGGCTTAAAATTCAACAATTTTGGAATTGAAAATTAACGGTTTTGTTGAAAATTCATATTTCCAAGTAGAAAATTCAACGGGTTTGTAGAAAATTCGTCTTGTTGGCTTGTACAGTCAACAGTTCGGTAGACAAATCAAGTACTTTCATCTAAAGTCGTCTATCTGGATGAATTTAATTCTTAAGGATTTAAAGTTAAACCATATTTTCACTTGAAATTTAATATATATTTAATAGAAGTAACATTCATTTTATTTAGAAGAATTTATTCCCCTATTTCATAAAAATAGTGGTTTTAGAGCATTTTGGCATGGACACCTATTACTGTTACCTCTACAAAGATGTTTTTGATTTGCAAGTAGAGAATCGATTTATCTTTCGGGTTTAGTTTCTCTCGATGGAATCGTTAGCGATTTTTTCCATGTCGACGACGATTGGTATCATCAAAAATTCAAAAAGAATCACTTTCAAAGCACTTTGTTCTCTAATGTCTTAAAATTCGGTTTATGATTCTTAAAAAATAAATCGAAAACATATAAAGAAGGGGGCAGAATTGGTCAAAATTCGCGATTTAAAGTGTTTTACGGAATTTTTAAAATTTAGGATTTCAATTTTAATAGTGCTATATAAGAGACATTTTGGGTCTAAAGGACTTTTAAAAATCTTCAACATTTTTGGGTGGAATTTTTTTTGAATTGTTGATATTTCTCGATATTTCGTTTAAATTTGGAGATACTGAGATGAAATTATAAATTTTTAAACTATACAATTTTTAATACAAATTTTGAAAATTGGCCTAAAAAAAGTCCAAACAAATTTTTAATTCAACTTTTCGTGAAATACTCCACTTTTAATTTTTGTTAAATTAGGATGCAATGATACTTTATAAAATTACATTTTATTTTTTAAAAATGCATGGAAACTCTTTTGCTTCCCGGGAAGTTGTTTTATCTTCTTGGAAAATGTTTCCGGGAAATGTTTTATCTTCTTGGAAACATTTGTACTATGCTCAGCGTGGCTAGGGTTTAATACTTAGGGGTGCATAAAATAATAAAAAAATTGTTGACTTGTATTAATAATTGTTATAAACATGATCTATTAACAAACGCTCAATATTACATATTGCTTATTTGTAAACGATATTTCAGGACTAATATTACTTATTTTTATCGACAAAGTGATACTTGATCACAAAAATATGTTTTCCGATATTATTTGTTAATTTTAGAAACAAATTCCCAGTGTGGATATTTGAAGTGAAAACAAAATGTTATCCCTTAATTGCCCCTAAATTATATTGCCTAAATTATATTGTTTAGCGTTGAAAATAGATTATTCGATATTATTTATAAATTTTAGAAACGAATTATATAAACAAATGATAATAGTAGAAATTTACAGGCACAACAGAATGTCACTGCTAACACTGGCTGACAATTGTTTGTACAATTTGTTTATAAAATTAACAAACAATACTAAATGATAAACTTCCCTTACTAAATTCTTATGAATCTCACTGGCAACATAAATTAAGGACGATTAAGAGCTAAGATTATTTTTTGTTGGCTACAAATGTCCATACTGGGAATTTGTTTACATAATTTATTTCTAAAATTAATAAATAATATCGGGAGACATATTTTTGTGATCAAGTGTTTGTTAATAGATTTTGTTTATAACAATTATCATTACAAGTCAACCATTTTTTTTCATTTTATGCACCCCTAAGTATTAAAATCGAGCCATAATTGAAATTATATATCTCTAATGAATCTAAATCTTAACAAAATTCAATTATCGGTTTTGGAAATATCGATAATTGAAAAAAATCCACTTGCAGATAAGTATAACTTGAATAAAGGGGAAACATTTTAGCAGTCATGCTACATTATCTCATGAAGATTTTTTTAAAATATTGCTTATAATGAATTTTAAAAAGCAAAAAATGGCAGTCTTTTTGTTAATAAAATAGTGAGAATTTTATTTAACATTACATTGTCTAGATCGTAAACAAATTTTTCTGACTAAATTAGCAACACTGAGAAGGGATCCGACACTCTTGGAATGAAACCGATAGGTGTAAAAAGTATATGGCACATTTAATATTAAAATTATTAAAATTATTAAATTGAACGCAGGCTTATCGTATATTGTTTAAAACAAAATATTTAATGGCGTAAAACCTTTACGAACCTTTTTGGCATCATTGTTGTTGTCAGCAGCATGATGTGGTTGAGGACTCATTGCTGCGCCATTACTGACCGCACCGCTTTGCGATAGAAGTTCGTCGCTTCCTCTCTGAAAAACAAAAAACAAAAAAAATTATTTCATTACGTTCTCTTACTGAACGTAAATACCTATATAAATACCTATATACGAAATTATATTCAAACAAATTAATGTACAGCAAGTTTCAAAGGTCCAAATAATGGCAACATGTTTTAAACGTCTTCAGTATTTTTCTATTACTTACTGATTACTTATTATAACTAACTTATTTTATAAATATTTTATAAATAATTCAAAAAGTTAATTTTAATAGAAAAACAGTCGTATTTTCTTAGTAGCAAATCCGCTACATTGGTACTTAAAGTGAAAATGGAGAAACAATTAATATATGTACTATGTCATATATTAAAGAAACTGTTTACAAATTTGTAAAAATGAGAATTGTATTATACAGTCCTGCGAGGGCCAGTTACAAAAATGACAGAAGGTGAATCTTATAGATTTTTTTACGCTGAAAACGAATTCGGCAAACAAAAATTGTCTAGCACATCAGGCTTTGTCAAAAAATCTGTTAGATTCACCTTTTGTCATTTTTGTAATTTATTATATTTATACAAGATCAAATGATGATCAATGGTCCAAAAATGGTCAAATTTGCATATCTCAGCTGAAAAAAAGCGTACAGCAGCAATCAAAAATGGATTTTAAAGCTGAAGACTAGTAGGGTAAGGAGAGACAGCGCCGACCAGTTAACAGTCAATGATTTTTTTGAAGTTAATAAGATTTAGAATTGATCGATTTTTTTTTCATTTCGAGTCCTACATTATTGTATATCATATTTCTATAAGTAATTATTACATGAACAAAACAATGATTTAATAATTTAATTATTTCTAACAAGCTGTATTTCGTCGGCTTTGCCCCACACCGGAGGGCAAAGCCGACCGCAGCTTTTTATAAAAATCAAAACATTTGAAGATGGGAAAACATAATGGTTCGCGTCTATGGTGTTTTATGTACTGATAGAATTACCTTTAAACATATCCAGCAAGAAGAATAAGTTATTTTTAATCAAAATAGTGATAGCTGTAATATAACATCTTATTCGTTGACATTTCACTAGATACGGCTACGGGCAATGGTTTCTACCGTACCGACCCGATTGAAAATAATAATATTCAATAGTTTCTTGCATGTAGCCCAGAAGATAAGTGGCTCTTCTACATTACCGATCACTTATCATAACCTAAGAACTTTTGAACTATTATTTTCGTCGGGCTTGCCCCCCTGGTGAGGCCTCAATTATTTACGATATTTAAGATACTTTGGATTTGAATTACGTTCAATGATTATAATGAAATAATGCGATATTATTTTATTTGTCAAAATAACAAATTTTCATACTGTAAGTATTGCCATTAATGTTGAAAACTTTATATTTTTGCCAGCGAATCTTCCATTCTTTCGTTGTCAAAACTGTTTTCTGCATAATTTTTCTTTTACAACGTCAATTTTCAAGCTTTTAGTAAGTCACACTATCTCTTTGGTAAAAAAGAGTGTGGGGCAAAGTCGCCTTTGCCCCGCCGGTCGGCGCTGCCCCTCCTTACCCTGCTATATTATGCCATTTCGGAACTAAAAAAATTTCGTTCGCCCACAACAAATCCATAAATTTTGCTAAAATTGAAATTTTTTGACCATTTAACTTGAAGTTACTTTAAAGCTCGACGTGCTAGACAATTTCTGCCGCCGAATTCGTTTTCAGCGTCAAAAAATCTACAAGATTCACCCCCTGTGATTTATGTTACTGAAAAAACCTCAAATTTCACAGGCATGTGTTATCTATGTGGTTTTGTAAGAGCAATTATACACCGCGTATATAATTATAATGAACAGTCTTCAATTAGTTTTATAATTTACAAAATTATTAGTTTTCAAGAATGATTTTTGTAAAAACAAGTTAATTTTTTTAATTCTTTTTCTCGTTTAGTAAACAGTAAGGTGCAGAATTCAGAAAAAATTATAATCTAAAGGATATAAACGACCAAAATATGTATAGTTTTCAATCTTAAGCGCGTTCTAATTCATAAGTTTATATAGGGTTACCATCCGTCCTGATTTTTCGGGGCATGTCCTCTTTTCTCGAGATCTGTCCTGGTGTCCTGGGTTTTTCTTAAAAATAGGCAAAATGTCCTGGTTTTTTACGAAACCAAGATTTTTGACAGCAAAGTTAAATATTAGCGATTGAGTACTTTGTACACCTGTACAGTGCTTCGGTGTATATGCATTTATTTATAAATACAATAATTTATAAGTTTAATAATAAAAAATTATAATTATATTATTAAATAAATAATTAAATTATTAAATACCAATAATTATAATAATAATATATTATTTATACCATTTCCCAGACCTGGGTTTTCACCCAAACCAGATGGTAACCGTAGTTTATAATTTCCAACTTTAAATTAGATTTTTAAAGTTGGTAATGGTCTCGCGGAAGTAATTTATATTTGATTTATTTTCCATCAGACACTTATAAATTCGAACTTTTCAAAGTAATAAGACATACCTATATAAATAAAAAGACGTTAAACAATATTATATAACGTTCGCTAAGATTTTTTGAAAGCCATTTCATAATTTGTAATTCTTTCAAGTGTAAATTTGTAATACATAATCTCTGAATAACAAAACGAAAAATTAAAGTTCATGTTTTTTAATGAACTTCTTCACAGACAATTATAATTAGTATAAGTTTTAAGTATAAAATAAGAGAGATTTTAACAGGTAAATTTTGATAAAGCAAAATTTTATTTAAATCATAGTATATTTTTTCATAAATGTCTAAATTTTTTTAAGTTACGGGATTTTTAAAATTTTTCGTTTCTCTCCTTGACACTGTTCTGCCACAGCAATTAAGAGAATCCCACTCTTCATGAAGTCGCTCCTCGATGGCTTGAACAATATTTACCACGCGTTGAAAGTCGAAACAATACGTAATTTCGTATACAGGGTGCTCTCGTGAGAAAGGAATTGAGTAATTCATAATCCAAAAAAGATCTCTTCAGGACTAGCGCATCGTTTCGCTCGGCGAAAGTACAAGATAGAATGGGAGATCAAAGGACGTCAATCCAGGGGGAGAAAGAAATAAATATGTATAAAAGATTGGAAAAGTGAAAAACAGAAGACAGACATGAAACAAGAAACATCGTGAATGATGACAACAAGGATATAGATAGAAAAAATAAAAGAAATCCGTGAACCACTCGTAAACAGTACAGAATATTCCAAAAGTTAAGAAGTTACTCTTAATTCACCTGAGATTAATTTAAAAATATTATTTGTATCGGACATCATTTGCCTCGTTTTCATTTGTCCAATCATTTTTCTAAGTGAATAGTTATGATTCTCTAATTGGTAAATCTCAATTAATGAAATACTACTGACAATCAGTTACATTGTATCAATGATTAGTGAAATTAACGACTTCTCTCTAAAACCGAATCAGTATCAGAAGATGGTATCTCAGCAATTAATATCCAATTGGGATAGTTCATTATTAATGAACCTATTGTCTGGGCTATAGTAAACTTCAATATTAGACTACCCTATCTAATTAGTCAAAATCAAGATTGCATCATTTCCTCGTTTGCAACCGATTCTGGAAATTAATGATCTTGAAATTATTGTTCTGACATGAATAAAGTTTCAATCCAGATATAGAATAAAAAAGACCTTTAATACACAAAGAAGAAGAGTTAAAAATTGTACCTAAAGGCTGACTTATAAGAAAATTAAACCCAAATTTTGCTGGAACAACAAAAGTCGGATACTGCTGTAGCAACCATCTCAGAGTTTTCATTCACTAATGCTACAATACTAGTAGACATTACGGTAGACTTTACAATAAAAGGTACAATAAAAATTAAAGCATCTACTATAAGTATCATCCTCTGGTAAATCTGCAGGCTTTAAAACCAATTTTTCAACCTCTGAGGATAAATTCTTGTTTTCCGGTCTAAGAAAACAGGAGAACGTGTCCGGAGTTATATAGCATGTGGTGGGATTGATACGATGAATCAGGCTATACAAACATAAGCAATCGAAAACATCCCAGTTTGCGATGCTCCGAAGGAGGCTTAACGAAGACACGTATAGCAGGTTGTCAGGCTACACCAATAAGCTTTTGTATCTTGGCTTAAAGTCTGATTTCTCGCGTTGACAGAGGATAGAAACTATTTATTCGGTTCAGTTTTATGCCCGGTCATGCGAAAGAAAAGCATAAAAACCGGTCAGTAGCTATCTTTTATTTTACGATGGTCGTTTGTTCTAGGAAAACATTGTTTTTCGAAGAGATCCGACAGAAGTGGGTGAGAGGTGGTCGAGCGATGAAGCTTACGCGGTTGACGAAACTCTCGACAAGCAAAGTAAAGAAAAGAGAAAGACAGAAGGAAGAAAAAAGATGAAAAGGGTTTCGGATGAAGCATCCAGGTGGGCAGGGCTCCATGGATTTGCCGAGTGTTTCGAGAATCAAGAATAACAGAAAAGATAGGACAAGATGACGTCGAGGGAGGTGAGCCAAGCGTATCCCGAGACGCAGTCCATAATCTGAATGTCCGCGGGTAATAAATAAAGCAAGAGTTTGATGGCCGCTCGGGTGGTTCTGCCGGACGGTAGTGGATAAAACCACCACCATCATGCTAGAAAATGCAGGAGTCTGGAACACCGTCTCTCGACCCGTTGATCCGGTATCAACCACCCCAACCCCGACCAACTGGGATCCAGCTTCAGGGTTCTGGCTCCCGCACTTGTCTCTGAACGACACTCTTCTAGTTAATGGACCTTACCAAGAGCCAGACGCTAAACAAGCAGAAAATATTCAGAACGTTTCTTACATCTTGCAAAAGGAATATTGACATCAGAATCCAATCCTCTGATCTGTAACCACTGGATGATCTTCAATTCTTAGGAATATTATTCCACTCGTCTGTCTGGGAATTCTATAATTTTCTTTCAGAATACAATTATGGACACTTTATCATTGCAGTATATTAAGAGTTACACATCGGAATCTTAAACTTTCTTTACTCGATTCTACATTGCTAATAACATCCTATCATCTTTGAACAGCAATCTTCGATATCTTTGTTTATACCTTTCATACGGAAGATATCCACCTGTAATTTCTGGTCCATGGACTATAAAAACAAAACCAGCAGATTTTACAAAAAGTACTCTTTTATAGTAAGTCCTGCAGTTTCGAATTGTTCTTAGAAGTTAGTATTTATGAGAAAGATGATGAGGATTGTGTATCACAAGCAGTTCTATACAGCGGAGAGTGAGCAACTACGCAATAAATCTCCGTCGTGCTGAAAGCGGTGGGGTCTGATATGTATCCGGCTATCTATCCACGATTGTTTTCTCAAGAGGAGGACGCTATCCGGTATACGTGATGATTCTATAGCTGTTTCTGTACCCACAACTCAATCCGGCATTCAACGATACAGGGGATGGAGTACCAGTAAAATAATATTAGCTCGAAATAGTCTCTATGATAGGCAGCAGGAGCAAGGTTTATTACCAATGTCTTTGTAAGAAAAAGAGATGACAATCTTCAGATAGTTCATTTCAGATGTACCTATAAAACATTATATCTAAACATTGCAAGTACAAAATACGCAAGTATGAAAAGGTTAGTGAAATAATTTGTAAGGGGAAAATAAAAGACGTCAGTTATAGAAAAACAGTGTTATTACACTCATTATAATTGCAATAAGAAAGGAATAATATCATTTTCATTAATCATATGCGACGAGAATTGAATAAGATAAATCCCATTGACTAAAATCCGAGAATGAGAATTGTTATGATTAGACGCAACATCAACTACAAGCAACCTGACGCTCCTGCTAATGAAGGGCTGATGAAGGGACAAAGTGAGGCGTGAAAATGATTGCAATCAAAAGGAATCGCACTGATAATAGCATTTAAAAAAAACGGAGGGAAGCACATTTTAAATTAATGTTGCTTAAATTAAATTTATGTTCAGGATAAAAATCAGGACTCTTGAAATACATTAATTAAATATTATTAATTACAACAACAAAATACCAAAAGTGCTTTCCCTAATTGAATATTTTTGTATGTCTATGAACGTAATTGAAATCAAGATTTAGGTTGAAATGAAAAAGCGTGAACTTTCAATCTTTTTTTAATACCCAGTGGATTCGTAACGATGCTATAGCCTTCATGTATGTTGCTCAAAAGGCGTCACACGCGTTTAACAACCATAGTTTAAAAAAAGAAAAGAAATTCGCATAGTCCCTCCCCGATTAATTATCACAGAGTAAAGCCACTGCATTTAATACACAATATTCACATTTTTCCTGTAAAAGCTTTCGGGAATTTGGACTAATATGCCTGGTACAGGGTGGCCGTTTCCATAGGAGGAAAAAATTCCCGGTCGTATCCCGATTTTTTCCCGAGTTGCAAAAATTGTTGACAACCATTGAAATTAAAAAATTCGATCTCTCAAAGCTGAACTTTTTCCATTCGAAGTAATCAAAACTCTAAAGCGAATCAAAGTACTCAAAGTGGAACTTTTCTTAATTTCAAACTTATAAAATTGAAGCATACCAAATTGTTAATTTAAAAACTCAATACTGTAGACGTATTCTATGGAAGCCTTTAACACTGTTCACACGAACAATTAAAAACTAAATACTGTTAAATTGTAAAATTCAACATTTTTTATAAATTAAAAGTTGGAAGATTTCTAGTTAAAAAATATAAATCTACGCTATCATTTTCGATGCTCTAAATTGACGAATAAATCAATACGTTAAATTGTGGATGTTGAAAATCATATCAATTTGAAGAAATTTGTCGTTAGAAACTATATAAAAAAAAAAGAACGATACAAATTTTTTGCAACTAAAATAATGAATCTTCAACTAGAGTAGTTAAACTTTCAGTTAAAAAATTTATTTTCAACAAAAAAAAAAAGATTAATTTTCAACGAATAATGTAATAGTAGATATTTCAACCAAAAAAATATTTCTGTTTTGAATAAAAACGTTGAATTTAACAAAAAAAAGACGAATTATCAAAAAAATAAAAAGAATGAATTTTCAACCAAGAGAGATTTCAGTTGAATTTGCAACATCAAAATATACATTTTCTGCCACAATAGTTACATTTTTAACCAAAAAGAGTAATTTTCAACAAAAAATGGAGAAGTTACATTTTCATTAAACAAATTTTTTAAACAAAAACAATTTTCAAGCAAAGAGATGAAACTTCAACAAAAATAAATAAATTTTTAGCAAAGTGGTTTAACTTTTACCAAGTAGATAAGTTTTTTATTTAAAACAAACAATTTTCAACCAAAAATGGAATTGTTACATTTTCAGTTAGAAAAGTTTATTTAAAAAATATGAGTTTTCAAAAAAGTAGTTAAACTTTGAACCAACAACATGAATATTCAACTAAAAAACGAATTGTCAACCAAGAAATTGAATTTTAACCAAAAAAGATTTTTGTTGAGCACAAAGTTCAATTTTAAACTTATCCAATTCTTTCGCGACCAATTTTTCATTTTTCCTGACTAACTAGTATTTTAAGACCAGGATCTTAATCATGTAACATTTTTAGCATCGAATCTCTTATAATCGGAATAAAACAATTTCAAATCAAAAGTTCATATTTATGATCCATGACAGTTATCTAAAGTGCCTCTTATAGAAATGACTTTGACTTTAGCCAATTTATTTTCAACATCCCTGACTTTTCCCTGATTTACAGGTTTTTCCTGACCTACGACATGCCCAGGTTACCATATGGTTTTAATTGAAATAAGGGTCTTGGAGAGCATAGTCGTTATTCCTGTAATTAAATGTACATATTTCCTAAGGGTGCACTTATCGAAAGTTTTCATAAATTCACAGCGACCTCATGAAACGTATTACGAGTGCATCGATTTATTTGTATCTATACTTCGTTATTACATGGCAAGTCCGGGTTCTGCGACTAAGGAAGCTTTTACATTGTTAACTACGCATCGTTAGTGGAAAGTGCCTTCCATCGTCAAAGTTTCGAGGAGGAATGAGATTCGGGCAGCGAGGGAGCAGTGGAAGCAGCTCCATCTCAATTTATCGCGACTTCGGTTCATAAAGAACTCAAAAAGAAACTTGCTTTCTTGTCAATCTTTTCCTCCTGCCTCTACAGCTTTTACAGCTTTTACAGTCTACACCTCTCTTTCTCTCCTCACATTTTCCTCTTTTTCTTTTCCTCTCTTTCCATCTTTCACTTTAGCATCCTTCTTCGCTACACAAGCGATCTATCTTTTCAGCACTCTTTCTTTCTTTCGCTCGCCGCCAAAGTATACGTCAGCGTCGAAGATAATAGGTTCACCGACCAAAGTTTTCGATTATAAAGAAAAGAAGAAAAAAGGACATAATTGGTGAAGTAGGAGCAAACTCTGTGCCGTAGTCCAACTATTCAGCCTTTTGGTGAAAACTGAAAAGTAAATTTACGGAAAATATTAGCCTCGCTCGAGGCGCAAAGGAGTTCTCGAATCGTGGAACTATAGCTGAAAAGACGAAGAAGCCGAGGATCGCTGGATTGCAAATATTGAAGTTTCCTGTTCAAGACGCTATGGTGGCGTGAAAAATCTATTGGATCCAAATTCAAACATATCGAATCAAGAATTTTCGTTTGCAGAATAATTGTCTTACAGAATGAAGCGTAGTTTTTGTAAGTTGCTTTATTACAGGGTGACCGCACAGCTTCATTGTCAAGATTCACAGTCAAGCAGATGACTACAACGCCAGTTGTATGTTATCACAACCAAAGATACTATAAACATCACGACTCACTTTTCAGACGGTCCTAGTCTCATAACATACTGATTTTGAATAAAATATCGTACATCACTCGTAGGGTTAGACAGGTACTTACGTGAAGCTCAATGCTTGCAAGGATGACCTGAAAAACAATGGCCTTCTGCCATGGTTTTAGAAATCGTCCTGCAAACATTCATCTTCCCGTAAAGACCTGTGTAACCCTATTTGTGATGAAATATACTATTAAATCCATTCAAGTATTATGAAATCCTGTAACATTTTATAAAATCGGATATTTACTATCATCCTGAAAAACTTATTTAACATCTTGTAAGGTGTTAAAATCCCTTAAAATCATTAAAATCCTTGGAAATCTTATAAAATCCCTTGGAATCCTTGAAAATACCATGAGATATTTCAAATCCTTTGAAATTTCTTCAAATAATTCAAATCAATTAAAAATTGCTTGGAATCTTTAAAAATTCCCTAAAACATTTAAAATTCTTTGAAATATTATCAATTCCCTTAAAACTTTTTAAAGCTCTTGAAAATTCCTTGTATGTTTTAAAAATACTTTGAAATCCCTTCAAATTATTGAAATCTATTGAAAATTTCTCGTAATCTTTTTAAATACCCGAAAATATTTCAAATCCTTTGAAATATTTTGAAATTCCTTTGACACTTTTTAAAGTTTTTGAAAACTTCTTGCAATTTTTAAAAATATCCTAAAATCTTTTAAATCTTTTGGAATCCCTTGAATTGATAGAAATCTATTAAAAATTCCTTGGAATATTTTAAAATATTCTTAAATTATTTAAAATGCTTTTAAATGTTTTGATTTGAAATATTTTAAAGCTTTTGAAGATTCATTGACGTTTTTTTAAATTTTCTAAAACCTTAAAAATCTTTTGTAATCCTTTTAAATTATTGAAATCTTTTTAAAATATCGGGAATCTTTTAAAATACTCTGAAATCTTTCATAAGAATTCAAGATAATTCAGAAATATATGTATGTAACCCTTAGGTTTCCATGTTTTAATTTATTGAAAGAAAAGTGACTCCAGCAATATTTTTATTTAAAAAAGTAAATATAGTGACTGTATCTTAAAAAAATGACTAAAAGCTAATTTGAGTAAAATTCTGACTTTTGCTCTTTTTTTTAAATCCCTACCTTTCTTTGATCAAAAAAGTTTCCTTACTTTTCCATGATTTTCAGCTTTTACCTGACCTGCGGCCACCCTGTTTTTAAGACACTTAGTTATAATAACCTTGTAAACGTAATTTGATTTTCGTTACTTAGAAGTCAATTGTAGACTTCATATTCCTAATTTATGAAAGAAGTTTAAACATAAAGAAATTTGGAAACTTACAGACTGAAAACAAAATAATTGATAATATAAAAAAGTATGGTGGTGAAAAGTTTCTGTCTCATTGTGACAGTTGAATGGTAATCAGCGTGTAAAATGCATGCTATTTTGTATTCAAAATCTCTAAACTACGAGCAAAATGTCTTTATGGTAACGCGAATTCATGATGACAACCTTCAGTTTCGAAACTTTCCCCCATTGTTCCAGGACTGATGTGCCAGATTCTACCCGTCTTGAGAAGATTCCAGGCAAGAGGAGGAAATCCCATTTTCAACTTATGCGAATCAAAAAGATCAAATTGCACACATAGAGTCTGAAAATTAGATTCATAATTTAATTTGTTATGTTACAGAATTATAGCACAGTTGACAAAAATTAAAGAAAATGTAGAATACACCATTTTTTATCTGCATTACAATAAAAGTTCGATATCAATCAATCCCATTAAGGAATAACAAATATTTGCCTTTCTTATTCCAACTAAGTATAACTTAACTCAGCGTTTAATTTTTTTTATCAGATGCTGACTCCTTACATCTGATTCTAGAAGTTCTATTTTACTCTGATGTTCTCAAGTGAAAGAAACTTTCAGAAATTTTCCACCGATAATAGAAATGGAGTGAGAAAGAAAGAATTAGTTTAAAAACAAACAAAATTGAAGGGGAGGATTCAGAAAAAAACATAATAAATAATCATGGAAGTTTGTGAAGTTACCCGAAAAATTGCTGTAGTAATTTGGAAGAGGGTAAGGAACAAAGTGAAGGTCTCATACGTAAAACGTTGCCTCATGGGATATATATCCCTTATTTTCCTATTGGCTAAATCGATTTGTCAATGACCATTTCCAGTTATCGTTTTATTATACAAAAAGTTTTTCTCGCCCTTTTGATATCAAAGTCCTTCATTGTTACTCAAATAATTGATACTGTTTTCCTTTCAGAAACTTTTTTCATTAAAATAAAAAACATACTACAGAGAATTACAAAGAAAATGAAGTTAAAAATTATAAAAGTTATTAACTTAGAAAATTATTAAGTATCATATTTCAGACAAAACAATAGCTCAAGTTGTATGTTATAACAATCCTTTTTTATCGTCGATTTAGTAAAAATATCTTTACAAAGAAAATCCCGATAATGCTGACAAGGGAAAGAACTTTGAGCACAAGTCGGTGGAACTTTCTTGAGTTTATAGGACTGCGTAACGAAATGGCAGTAACTTTGAAATGACGAAAAGTGGACGAGTCGAGTAGAAAAAGGATCAGAATAATATTTCATTCAGACTACTCTCTCGTTAGTTAGAGTGCGAAATGGCCAATAAAAATCTCTACTTTGGATCTTGCAGTGCCAACCGTTTGATGTTTCAATTATCGTAAAAGTTAAAAATCAAAACTTAAAAAGTCAAAAGAAAAAGTATAAATCTTCCAAACCTATAGAATTTCTGAGGATTTGAACTCTTTTTCGTAAAATTTACTCGATTAAGCCAACAAATTAATAAGGTGAAGTAAAAATTCATTTGAATTGAAATCAATTCAATGAAAAAGATAATTCCAGTAGATTCATATTGCATTTTAGTAAGCACGAATTGAATTCAAGTAAATTCGAATTGAATTCTAGTAAATATGAATTTATTTGTACCATGTAAATTGAAATGAAATGCTACTAGTAGATTCGAACTGAATGAAGGTGAATTTAATTCTGGTGAATATAAATTGATATCTAATAAATTCAAATTGAATGATAGTAAATTGGAATTGTGAAAAAAATTTGTGAAAAGTCATAATTCTCACTTGGAATAGGGAATTTTCCAAAAAAACTACAATTTTTACTTGAAACAGTTAATTTTTCAAAAGAATTATAATTCTGAGTTATGACAGGAAATTACAATTATCCTGGCGTGGAAGAGGGAATTTTCGAAAAGAGTTATAATTCTAAGTTGCGACATGAAATTTCAGTAAAACAATATAATTTTTAGTTTAGGACAGGGAATGTCCGTGAAGAATTATAATTTTTACTTTGGGGCAGGGAGTTTTAGTAAAAGATTATAATTTTCATTTTAAGTGCACTTTAGAACAGGAATTTTCGTTAAGAATGACAAGTTGTACTTTAAGACAGGGAGTTTCCGTAAAGAATTACAATTGTACTTGGCACAGGGAATTTTTTACATTGAATGGGAATTTTGAAAAATAATTTCAATTCTGATTTAGAAGAAGGTAATGGTAAGATTCCATGCCAGATTTCGTCACAATTTGAAACTTCTTTCTTCCAAAATTTTGGAAAAAAGGAGTTAAAATATTTCTAAATTATAATAGAACATTTTTTAAATAAATATAGTTCTGACTTGGAACAAAGGAATTTCCGTAAAGAATTATAACTTTTACTTTCAAGAAGATTTAGAAGATATGATCGTGGGTTGAAAAATTACGAGGATATTTATAATATAATACGTGTACTTCAATCATAAAGAGTACGAAATGCACTTACTGAAATATGGTAAATACAAGTTATTTATATTTGTGGTACAAAAATTTAATATATGTGTCGCTATGGTATTAAATGTGTAATTATATTAAACACTTGTCTGAAGGAGCTATCTCTGAAATGTGTCGTTTAGCAATACCCTCTGTATGAGTGATTTACCTGACTCGCTTTGTTTTGTTTACAACAGGCGCATCTTGATCGCGCCTGCGCGTCTACTTTCGTAAGCAACAAGAATCGGATGGCCAAAACAGACATCCTGTATGGCTGTATCTATACCAGCAATAAAATAGGGTTAATCTAATCATAAATATCGTTGTACCACCTATTCACTTCTATCAGTGTGAAGCCCTTTCCAGATCTCATTAAAATTCACCTGCAATCCATGCAATACTGTGCAAATGTTAGTTTTCTGAAAGCACCCATTTAAAAGCACCTTTGATTTCTCTGGAAAAAAGTTACAATAAAATGCAACTCACTCATTCCATTTTGTATTTTGCTATCAAAGTAAATCTTGAACCCAAGTGAATTCCCTTCGATCCTCCTCTAACTTTATTTACTCTATTTTTTGAAACTATCCAACCTATATTCTTGTAAAAAAGTGGAACCCTTCCCAGATTTTATTTACATTCATATGCAATTCATGCAATTTGTGCAAACGTTTGTTTTCTGAAGCACCCATCTGAAAGTACCTTTGATTTCTCTGGAAAAAAGTTTAAATAAACTTAAACTTACTCATTCTTTCAATTTTTTTTTTCTATAAGAATAAATCTTGAACCAAAGTGAATCTCCTTCCATCCTCCTCTAATTTTATTTACTCTATTTTTTGAAACTATCAACCCTATATTCAGGGTAAAAATTTTAACAAAGAAAGAAAAAAGTCACGCCGGAAGGGACATTTGAGGATGGCTCTTCCCATAACGGAAGTGGCTTTCCGATTCCGGATGCGCGACAAGATTGGCACGCTATATATGGCCTTTATTCCCTTCCCCCTTTCACCCTCTTTTATCCCTTTGGTCATTTTCTTGACTTTGCCATTTCTTAGCCGATCCACATTCGTTTTCTCTCCCTTCGCGGAGCTTTTCACGGGTCTACACACCCTATAACTTCTCACTATTCCCACCTCGAAAGTAAGGCCTCTTCTCAACCCCGAGACTCGACCCCCTGCTCTCACTGAAATTGAATTGTTATTCTATTTTCAAAAGCAATTTGCAAGCGTTATCAAAAGTTTTCGGGCTACGGTTCGCGCCCGCTTTGTTGGGTAGAAGCGCAACCATTCCACCTTCTTACCCCCCGTCACAACCTAGACTCTTCTGCTATCGCTTCCCTTAGTTCTTTCGGGTTTCACTTCCTCGGTTCCAGGTATAGTGTGACTTTATGACCAAGGAAAAAAGTAATGTCTGCATTTTGTGGGAGGTTTTGCTATGCTCTTTTCTTATGTGTTATAGATTTACTTTTTAAGGATGTAGAGTGTAGGCTACGATGGCCAAAAAAAATTAAAATTATTCATTGTTGCTGTCTCACCCCC